>JAJPUD010004481.1:95913-163968 GCA_023553655.1 Myrmecobius fasciatus
TATATATATATATATATATATATATATATATATATATACATTTTATGCCAAGACTGAAAAAATAAGAGATAGTAAGAAAAAAATTTATAAGTGAAAATTTTCAAGCAACTGATAAACAGTATAACCTTTTTAATTTCTTGTACCTTGGATGATCTAATCCAATCTGTTTGGGATCATTGAATCACTGAATTGGGAGTTGGAAAGAATTTTAGAGCTAATTTATTTAAAATCCCTTATTTCATAGAAGAAGAAACTGAGGCCAAGATAGGTTACAACTTAATGAAAACAATATGGTTCATGGACAGTTGTCAGAATTAGCACCTAGATTATTCATCAATGAAGATGTAACCAAACAATATTACTGGTTTACTCTGTAAGTCACTCTAAGTACACCATCATGCCTCTGGGGGAGGGGGGGAAGTACTGTTTATATGGAGAAATTGGTAGTGTGAATTGAAATATAATAAAGAATTATGACTCAGGAACTCCTTCAATCAAGTCTAGAATACTAGGCAAATAAATCACTGTCCTGAATTTTCTCTAGCAAACCAGTCAGGCAGAGATTCATATTCTTGCATTTGTTTTCTAATGTGTCCTTGATGAGCATTGACAATTATCTTATTTTCTTAATAGCTTCATCTCATGAGCTAAAGTATTTACAAGAATCATGATGCCAATCCTATCTTTCATCAGTCTCAGTGTTGCTTCCCTTCCTTTGGCAAAAGTGTGTAATGGAAGAATGCCTGGATTGCAGATAGAGGCTTTTTGCAATAGTTGATGAACCTGGGGAGACCAGTTTTTTACTTTAGGGAGGAGATGGGGCCATTGGCATCATTTTGCTGCCAAATACTTTTTTGCTTAAAGAAAAACCTCCCCTTTTCTTTAGACATTTCTGTGGTTTCAAATTATCTAAGGATTTCAAATGTAATAGGTAAAAACAAATTCTCCACACTCAAATGCAACTTGACAAAAATATACCAAACTCTTTTATTTCCAAGTAAGCAATAACTGACTGTTCTTCTCTTGTGTAGATATGATTGATTCTTTTTAATGTTTGTTAAATAGTAATTTAGTAACTAGTAACTAAAATAGTAATGTAGTAAATAGTAACTCAATTGTAAAGAAAGAGATATCCTGGCATAGTCATTAGAGAAATGGCCTCAAAGCTGAATGGACCTGGATTCAAGTCCCAATTCTGAAAGATATTAGCTGTGTGATTCTAGGCAAGTCATTGAATATATCAAAGCTCTAAACAGTTTTATGGCAGGGATGTTACTGACCTGCATTGTTAGAGGAATTTTCCTGGCATGAGCAATTACTCTATCAATGAAATCTCAGGTCATTTCCATAATGCTTTCTTCACAATATCCCTACTAGGTAAATAATGCTGCATAAGTACTATTATCTCCTTTATACAAAGGAGGAAACTGGCACAGTTTATCCAAATTTCATAATTATTTATCAGGGTGGAAGCTTAGTGTTTTGTCCATGTCCCCCAGTCACTTCTAGTTAGAAAAGAATTGCTTGCCCTATGTATATCACAAAGGGTGACCATAGAGGACAATTGTTGGTGGTTCATCACTGAGGATAAAACAAGAACATTTAAAGAAGTCAAGAAGGCTTTGTGTTTTATACATAAAGATTTTTTTTATTAATAATTACTTTCAAGCACTGTATTTAAAAAGATTGTGAAATATTTCTCTGGTATTTTTAAAGGATAGATTTTTATCTCTAAATTGCTTGATATTATCTTGTCTAAAGGCATTGAGAATAGACTAAATAATTTTTAAAGAATCTGTCCAATCTAATAGTAAGTAATACTTATAGTAACTAAATATGTGAAAGAAAGGATATGTTCATTTTACAAGACTACACCTTAGTTATAAGAAATCAGCAAAGAAATTGGAACACAATCTTCTTGAAAACAAAAAATAGTTGATAACTCAAAATAATAAACTTCAATTAATGGAAGATTAGATTCTAGAGTCCACTAAAAATGGAAAGCAGTAAGGAAGGAAATGAATTTTAGAAAGATGAGCCTCAAACCACACTGTCCTCCTTGATTCCTCATTCTTATTTATCCCATATATCCAATCCATTTGCAAAAATTGTTCTTTCAAGTTTCACAACATCTCTCATATATGTCTACTTCTTTCCACTCAAATAACTACCAGTCTAGTTCAGGTTGTCATTTCCTCTAATCTGGATTATTATAATAATTTTCTAATTCATCTTTCTGACTCAGATCTTAGTGATTTATCATTCTTTCAACCTATAAAGAAATTTCCTGAAAGTGTAGGTATGACCATATCACCCACCCCCACAAATGAATTTCACTCCAGTGGCTCCCTATTACTTCTAGGATCAAATGCAAAGTCCTCTGTTTAGTACTTTCTTCACAACCCTTCCTCTTTCTATCTATTCAGTCTTTGTACACTTTACTGCCTTCCACACATCCTATATCTAGCCACTCTTGCTTTCATAATACTCTATCTTGTTTTGCACATGCTTTCCCTTCTTACCTATGCATCATTTTCCCTGGCTTTCTTCAAGATTAAACTCAAATCCTATCTTTTCAGGAGGCCTTTTCTGGTTCTCTATATAATGTTAAAAATTCAAACAAGGAATTTTCAAAGACAGAATTTAAAACTATCAACAATCATATGAAAAATCCTTCAAAACATTAATGAAAAGAAAAATCCACAGGAATAAAACTAAGATTTTATTTCATCCACTAAATTGTCAAAGATTTTCAAAGATGGAAATAGTGCTAGAAAGAATGTAGGAATACAGGCACACTAAGGCAGTATTGATAAAGCTGTGCATTGCAACAACTATTCTGGGAAACAATGGAAAGAGAGTGGAAAAACTAAACTGCTTTTATCCTTGAGTTAGTCCATGGAAATCAAAGACAGAAAGATCTCATGTGCACTAAAAGATTCTTAGCAACAGGTTTTGTGTTAGAAAAAAAAAAAAAAAAACAAGGAAATAAAGATGTCCCTAATTGTGTCATGACTAAACCAATCATGACATATGAATGTCATGAAATATAGTATTTTGCCATAGGAATTGATGACTATTAGAAATTTTGAGAACTATAGGAAAATTTGTAAGAATTGATACATGGTAAAGAAATCAGAACATGAAGAACAATATACACAATCATTTGAGTAGAAGAAAGGAAAAAATAATAGTAACAGGCAGCTTCACACAAATTAAATGAAATGGCCAATCTGTGTTACAGAGAATATCTGATAAAACACAGTTGGGCAGTGGGGATCATAATTTAATTAAACATGAAATATTGCATACATTGTCAGATTACCCTGCCAGTTGGCTTTACTTAACTATTTTTCTTTATTGTAATGGAACATGGGAGTGTTTGGAGGGAAATCATTACATTATTAAAATGTAAACAACAAAATAAATCAATGAAATTTTTTTAAAGAAAGTACTTGACACAGTTGTATATTTTAGTTGCCAAAGAACTTCAATTCTTGAATTTGTTTGATTAGGGAGCTGAACTAAAAGTCAGAAAGTAAGAGCTGAGCCCAAGTTCTTTCTCTGACATATAAGCTGGGTTAGCCTGAACAACTACTTAATTAGGCAATTCTCCTTAAAAAATTTTTTAATTAATAAGCAATTATTTCATCCCATTCCCATTTCTTCCCATACCCACGTTGAACAATATGTTAAAAAAAAGAAAACCCTCACAATATGAATAGTTAAGTTATATACAAAATTCTATATCTCCATGTCAACTAATATGTCTCTCTTTCTGTATCTTAATTTTATCACCTATCTTGAAGAAGGGGGCATAGTTCTTTCCTTTTTGGTGGTACAAACTATAGAACATGAATGAAGTACAATATTATTGCACCATAAGAAACAATAAAAAGAATAATTTCAGAGGAAGGTCTGAAGCCTTCTATGAACTGGATACAGTGTGAAGTAAGCATAGGTAAACAAATACAATGACAATGTGAAAAAGAAAAATAATTTTGAAATACTTTAGAACTGAACAATGCAATTACCAAGAATGATTTCAGATTACTGAAGATGAGAAATTGTGAGAAGATCCTGACATGCAGTGATAGAGGGAGTTTCCTCATTTTAAAGCTCCCATACTAGTGAAATCACTCTTTCAGCCCTCATCCCATTTCTATTCCTCAGTTAGGTCTAATTTTAGCTTTCTGAGTCATACTTTAGAAAGCATACTCTGATTTATTTGTATGATAAAATTTCATCAATGGGGAACTCCCTCTATTAGTTCAGGTTGCAATGGCCAAAAACCTTAGGGAGTAGTTCTAAAGAGTTATGTTAAACCTACTAAAAATCATAGAACTGGAAAATTGGAATCTGAACTCGGGTCTTTCAGATTTCAAGTTTAACATGATGCTATCCACTAAGCACTATGTCATTTTGTCTCTCCTGTGCAATTTCCTCAATGAGGTATAAAAGGGAATACACACACACACGTATTTACATATACATTTATATAGTGATACATCCATATACACATATGAATATAAATATGTAACATATACATTTGTCTATATGTGTTATATATAATTTGTAAATATACCTTTCACCTTCTCAATGAGGGTGATTATTAGTCCTTAGGTGATGTTAAGTAAGGTGGAATTTCTACTTTAGTATCTTTGGAAATGGTTCTACATTTTGAAGACCATTGCCTTAGGCTGGAGGATTCCTAGGGTGTCCTGCCATAGCTAGGTTGAAACATTGATTTGATCTTCTAACACCCTATCCGCTCTGCAAGGCCCAGTAGGTTCCATTCACCCAGATGTGACCCTATTATCATTAGTGTGACTATTTCTGGTCCTACACATAAGCCTTCATGCAATTGCCAGGGGGAACAAAGGAGGGAAATATCTACAGAGGTGATTAGAATGAAAGCCATGAGCTTTGTATTGCTATGTAGGACATATGAAGAGATCCAAGGAGGCCACGTGTAAAAATAGCATAATGAAATTAGTACACTGCAAGTGTGCCCTGAGGAGTAGGTATGACCTGACTTGATGATTCTTCACATACAAAATGGAATTTATTTTTAGGACACTCTATCTGGTATAACAATGACTTGGCTGATAAGAAAGTGGTGGGTATAGTTTGTCTTAGTGGCTGGCACTTGTGCCTGAGAAGAACAAAATAGCTTATTTAAACTGTCAAGCCGTAATTGTTTCATTAGATGGTGGTACTTTTTGACAAAAAGAGCTGGCTGACTGCTGAAAGCAAGAATGATGCACAGTAATTCTGGCAGGGCACTGGGGCACTGCACTGGTTACCTCTCCTTTGTTTCTTCCCAGTTCATCATAGTTAAAAGGGAGAAGTTTCATTTTATATTATAATGACTACTATTAAAATCAGTTAAAACCCTTTTCATGAGCTCTGTGATATGTTTCGTATATTTTTAGATATGAATGAACCATACACAAAAATTCTTGCATTTGTATTCAACTATTGTGTCTCTAGCATCCAGTTTAATGTCAATTATGGTAATGACTGATATTTATATGGGTCCTTGAACCCAGCAGGATCCTAAAGTGATTTATACATTTTATACATTATACATGAATTGCTCTGCTCACCACTGACTTGCAACCACCTCTGGGCTGTAACCTCTTAGTTGTTAATATCACATTGCAACAAGATATCACTTCTGGATGGAAAATATAGACTACTGCTATCTAATTGAAATGATTAGGGTAACTTTTAGGTTGACAGGATACAAGTACTCAAATTAATATTTGGATGGGACATGTACCAGCTAGATATTACAATAGTAAATAAAGCACTTTCCATATCTTAATTTTATAAAGAATTTGTATTCCTCCCAATAATGCTACACATCTGTGGAGTGTGAGTGGGGTGGGGACCCAGGGAGGAGGAGTGATCTTGATTTATTTCTAGCTGCCTGGCAGAATAAAGATACACAGTGTGTTTTCCATTTACGTGCATTTAAGAATTTAGAGATAGTATAGTGGGAGGGAGTGATTCTATCTCATCCAAAGACATCCTAAAAAGCCTTTTACTGTTTGAAACTCAGAAATCAGATCCCAGAGATAGCTCTTTTTCCTCAGGTACAAGGATCCAAATGTGATTAATGTCATTTTCAAAAGCCTTACTCTAATGCTTCCCACACAGGCAGAGTTCAGAGAAGGATCCTCCTAGGTTCCTATGCCCTTTTATTCTTGAGAGGGTGGATGGCTGTGGTCTGACTGCATCTGCTATGTGGACAGCATGGCGCTCTGCATTTGAAGCTGGTGCTCAGTTGATTTATTTTCATTTCAGGTTTTTAAATTAGCTTTGTTTAGAGTGGACTATCTTTCTCTAAGGGCAGATTTGCTTTTAGCCAAGTCTCATGTTACATGGTGTATATAAATTTTGGTTGAGTTGTTTTCCAGACTGAAAGGCCCTAAAATGTTGAAGTCCATATTTAGAATCACCTGGGCATTTTGTCACTTTCAAATGACAAAATCTGTGCCTTTGTGGATTTTTAGTCAATATTAAATGATAACTATGGTGGAAAGAATACTTTAAATCATGATGATAGTTTTTATTTTTATATATTACTCTCATTGTTCTGGGTCCCAAGGCCACTAAGTATATAGTGGATAAAAAACTGGACCTTAAAGTCAGAAAGACCCGTATCTAAGTCCCATTTCTGATATATATTATCTGGGTGATCCTGAGTAAACCATTATTTAACTTTTTAACATCCACAAGAAAGTCTGAAAGATTATGTCCATTGTACACATTCATTGTAGAAGTTTCCTCATTGGAAGTTCTCTGTACCAAAGAAATCAGGGATATTATTAAAAATAAAGATAAAAAGTGTGTGATCAGCTTGTGAAACTGCTGATCATAAAAGTTTGGGAAATGTATTGAAGAATAAAGAGACTGTGAACTTCCATTTATAGATGGTTTGAAATGTAAGAATAGGTAGCAGAAAGATTTATAGCCGACATATCTCAATACAGACCTAGAAAATGCACTAAACTGAGTTATGATCAGGAAATCCATGATAAAAATCACAGGGAGTCATTTTTCTTGTTCAAGTTGATTTAGAGAAACAAAGATCTGAAGACAATGGGAACAGGGATCTGGATCATTCTAGTCCAGGGAAAGGCAGTGCACCAGGGGAATAAGATGCTGTACAGCTGCAAAGATGGGTGCAACTTTGTGAAGGGTACAGGAATAGAAGTCAACTGACAAATTTATTTTTAACTACATGGTACCAGGTCCTAGAACCAAAGTTGAAGGATAAATGAACTTAGGGTGCCATTATAGGGTAAGGAGCAGTGGTGAGTCATAGACTATATACCAAGAAATTTTGTCAGTCTGAACTAGCAGAGCTTTGTGCTGCTTAATAATACCTGAGGAAAAAAAGGGCTGAATTCAGAGGAAGCAGTCTACTGGAACTCTAATTGGGACAAACCCATAGGTGATTTGTTTAGACTTGAACTTAGGTCAGGAACAAGCAGAGTTCAGACTGGAGTGGGATAAACATTAGTCTTTTTCCTGAATCAAGTTTTGTTAGGAATATTAAAATCTCACAAGTCCCTAGCTTGAGATCTTAGAACTCAACATTCAGTACTGCAAGAAAACAGCATTAGGTTCAGACCACACATTCTCTTAAGAAGTACATAGAACCTGGATCTAGTCTGAAGTCAGAAAGTAGGCTGAAGAAAGTATAAGCAAAAAAAGAAGTTCATAAAAATCTTTTATGGTAGCAGAAACCAGATTGAAGAAAGATAATTAAGAAATCACTGGATTACCAATGATTACAGAAAGTCATGCCTCAAATAAGAGCCCTATATTTTAAGAAATCATAAAAGAAAATTTCCCAGATCCTTAAGGACCAAATAGAAATCCACTCACCTCCTCTAGAAATAAACTCTTAAATGAAAACTTCCAGGGATAACATGGCCAAAATTTAGAGTTTCCATATCAAAGAAAAGAGCACTGCAAAAAAAAATAGAAAAAAAAACAAAAGAAACCAAAACAGTACTAAGGAACATACATGACCACAGGATTATGTCAGGATCACACATAATTTAGTAGCCACCATCATAAAGGAATTGAAAGCTTGGAATATGATACTCCAGAAGACAAAGAATAAGCTTACCAACAATAATAACTTAAGTGGAAAAACTAAGCATAATAATAAATAAGGGGACAAGGATCTTTAATGAAATAGAGAACTTCCAAGCATTTTTGATGAAAAATCAAAGCTAAATAGAAATTTGACATTCAAACACAATTCTTCAGAGAAGCATAAAAAGGTAAACATGAATGAAAAATAAGAAGAGACTTAGCAAGGTTAAATCATTTATATTCCTATATAGGAAGATGATACATGCAACACCTCAGAAAAGGAGAATAGGAAAAGATGAGGATAAGAGGGAGGGTGAATCAAGGGAGGAGTTAATCCTAAGCAAAACAAACAAAGAATGTACAAAAATATTTATAACCACTCTTTTTGTAATGACAAAGATGTGGAAACTCAGTGGATATCCACCAATCAGGCTACACAAATGTGATAGAATATTATTGTGCTATAAGAAATACTGAGAGGATAACTTTAGAAAGACCTGGGAAGACTTGTAGGCAGAGTCAAGTATATGTAAAGACAATATTATGAATACAAATAGCTTTGAATGACTCAGGAACTGAATAATGGAATGACTACATGATTCCAGAGGACTCACAATGTTATATTCCTTGTGACAGAGAGGCCATAGACTCAGAAGATAGATTGATTTCTTTGTTTTGTTTTGTTTTGTTTTTTTACACCACCAACAAAGGAATTTGTTTTGCTTGACCATAACAGGAGTTTTGTTTTTCTTTCTTCATCAACTAACAGTGGTTGAGTGTGAGTGAGAAAAGATGGATTTTTGTTGATTAAAACATAAAATTTAATTTAAAAATGAAAAAAATGTAAAAAGAGCTTGTGTAGTTTGATTTTTTTGTCTTACTTGGTGAGGAAGTGCCAGAGTATTTCCTTGAAATAACATAATAAATGAGCAGAAGATAAAGTCAGAGATCTCAATTTTGTAAGCCTGGTTTTAGAAAAGCAAAACACAGAGCACAGACTTAGACTATATCAGATGAAAGCAGTGGTAGTTATCAAGATGTTGTAAAACAGTTGTCAAACATAGTCCTTTTTCTGTTATCAGTGTGGACAGGACCTACAGGTTTATGTCTGATGTTTTCAGCATGTGTTGACATGTATGTTTTCATACACCAATCAGTCACAGCCATGTTTGCCTGGGTTTGCTGCCACCCAGAAGATACACAGGAATACAGGGTCTGGATTAAGGGCCATCAGAGAGAGCAAACATCCTTGTGTAAGAGAAGTAAACAGTTTTCTTTCACAAATGTATGGGGTCAATCATCTATATAAATGCATTTTAGTTCATCTCTAATTTGACATCTTTGTACTTTGCAGGTAATCAAATAACCTTAGAATTGATTTGCTTTCCCTTACTTAAACATATTTTATGGCTGCATTTCTTCTGCCACAAGAGAGTTGGGGAAGGTGGGGGAAGTTTTATTTCATTTTTTGGAAAATGTTCTGTGCTCCCAAAGAGGATAGTTCCTAGAAACTGAGTAAGTAAATTAATTCAAGATGTTTCTTCCCCCAGAAGCTCACCTATGCCAAAAGTCTTGGGCCATATTGCCAACTAATAGTATTAAAAACCTAAAAGCTATAATGTGTGGCATGGCCATGTATATTATAGCAAATCCTGTCACCCCAGGGTTGAATAAAATATATAGCAATGTTCTTTTTCAGGGTCCAATCAGGTACACATGAGTGCTGGAAAATACAGTCTGAACCTTAATAACATCTTTCTACTTAATTTCTTTACCTCAGTTTCTCCATCCATAAAATTAGGATATTAATAGTTCCCATTTTGCTGATGTAATATGGAAATTAGTGGAACTAATGTCAGTTAAGTGATTTGACCAAAATGTCCTATAAGTTCAAAGTATTATCACTAGATCATTGATAATAGCTTACATTACTAGATAATTGCTCTTATAATTTTGAATTCAAGATAGAGTTTGGGATCTGCTCCCCAAATACTGTTTGCTAAGCTTAGAGAAGATGCTTTATGAAAGCACACTAGAGGAAACACACTACTTTTGCTATTCTACTTTTTGTGAGCTTTTTAAAAAATGGCCTTTTTGCATTCCTGATAGAACAATGGTAAACCCCATTTATTACAGTCCTCTATTATGCTGTCTTTCATAACTCCTCAATGAAAGGCTAAGTTTAGGAGATTTCTTACCACATCTAGTCCAATTCCATTATAACAAATAAGACAAAATGGATAATTACTGAATTGGACAAAGTCACTGAGGCAAGAATGCCTGGATGGCTTATTTGCAAATTGATTCTAATTCTCAATTTATTCCTCTCATCTCCTTAATATTTATTTGTTGGTCAAATATGTAAATGTTGCCAAAAGCCTTATTCTATAATCCCTCAATTTCTTAAGATATTGATTTCTCCTCTAATTGTATCTATTTCCTAATTCTTTTGTAAATTTTATTGAAGAAAATTCAACTAAAATTTCCAGAATCAGAAATTCCAACTTAGTTACTTTTGAATGGATGGGGAACAGGGGTAAAGGGAGAGATGGATGGGTACAAACCTGTATTTGAAATTCTAAGCACATTTTAAAATAGCTCTATGATGACTTCTAAAATAAAAATAGGTAAATATAGATATCTATAAAGCACTGGATTTTTTCCATGGTTAAAGTTAGTTGTAATGTAGAATATAAGTAACATATGAATGCTTCAGGCATATACTCAATCAGCCTATGGTAGAATGTCTGACATTATAGAAACAATATATTCTGACAAATATGAATGCATGATGTTGAGACACCCTATGGGTAATAGAATGGAGATATAATTTGAAAGATGGTGAAAATGGTTAGCTCTTTTGCATTTGCAACAGTTCCTTGGAATTACAGTTATTGGTATAAAAAATTAATGTTATCTTAATGAGATAAAAATTTGAAAACATTGAGCGAGGAGAGGAGCAATATGGGAAGGATTTGGGTAGTATTGGACTGCAACTTTTCTGCCAATAACTTTCAAATCTGTATCTCTAAGATCTATACACTCATTACCACTATACACTCAACTCTTTTTGGATATTTTCACTTGGATTTTTCAAGTGTCTGTGTCAAGTCCATCTTGGATAAAATAAACTAATTTTTCCTTCAAAGCTAATTGCCTTTCTCAATAATTGCTTTCTCTAATAGTACACTTTCATACAACCTAAGACTGAATGTTAGTTTAACTTTTCTTCTTTGTCTTTTTCCTTCTCCTTCTTCATCATTCACTCACTCACTCCACTCACCAACTCTGCAGTATCCAAGAAGCTTCTGAAGTGTTGTGCCAGTTCTTTGACAAATGAGTTAAGGCTTATTTTATATCTTCCAAAAAAACATGACCCTAAGCCCACAAAAACTTGAACAATACAATTCAGGAAATAACAAGAAAACTACCCCAAACTTATCAATAAAGAAAACAAAGAACCAAACCAAAAAATCTCCAGATCTCCAGAAAAATATCCTGCATTTCAACTCCAGAGACACAAAATATTTATAGTCAACAATTTTAATGCAATGAATTTTGAAAGTGACTAGGAGAATGATCTTTAAATACAAAGGAAATAAAATTCAAATAAGAAAAGACTATTCTACAACCATTGGAAACCAAAAAGGGAAGAACCTATATTCCAAAGAATAAAGGAATGAAGATGAAACTCAAAATATCTTCACATTTGAATCTAATCATCAATGAAAAAAAAAATATGTTCAGTAGGACAGATAAAGCATAAATAGAGACATCTGAGGCATCCCTACAAACAAAACAATGCCAGATGTGAGTAAAATTTTTGACTTGCATAATCTGGTATAGTGTTATTAATGGCAATGACATTAAAGAAAATGCATTGCAATCTATTTTGCCTTTGCATCAAAAGGGTCATGGCAACTTTCCATCAGGTTTGCATCTATCTTTTCCTATTAGAATGCAAGCTCCTTGAATGCAGCAACTATCTTGCCTCTTTATTTTTATTACCAGTTCTTATCATAGTTCTTTAAAGTTGGTAAATTATTAAGAGATGGCTTTTTATTATTTCATTCGTTTAGGATTTATCAAAAGGAAACTAATTTTTCACTGTATTTATTTCCAGAAACAAAAATGGCTTTTGTATTATCAATGTCAGTTAGTCAACAATCTCTTATTAAATATTTATTATATGACAGGTACTGTGTTCAGTGCTAAAGATTAAAGAAAGACAAGACCAATTCCTGCTTTTAAGCAGCTTATGAATCTAATGGGTGGGTGGCTGGGGTTGGGGTAGGACAACTTGTAAATAAGTAGATACATGCAAAATACAAACGGAGTATATGGCAGTTAAACTTATAAAGGAGGACTTTAAAAGTTGGAGGGACTGAGAAAAACATCCCGTTGAAGATGGCCTTTAAGGTGATTATTGCAGGAAGTCAGGAATACTAAGGTGAAAAAGAGGTGAGGGATAGTACAAAGTAGTTTTTCATAAGATGAAATATTATATGCAAGTAATACCAAGAAGAATAGTGTGGCTAGGATCATAAAGTATAAAAAGTAAAGTGTAAAAAAAAAATGGGGCCAGATTATGAATATTTTTAAATGCCAAGTGGAGGATTTTAAATTTGAACTGAAGATAATAGGAGATCACTGGAGTTTATTGAGTGTGGTGTGTGTGAGTGTGTGTGTGTATTTGTGTGTAACAGGAGACAGGAAAACATATTCCTATTGTGTTGTGAAGGTAGAACCAATCAGTTATCAAATATTTATGAATTACTGTATTCCAGACACTGTGCTATGCAGTAAGGGTACAAGTACAAAGAAAAAAGCACAGTTAATAGATTCAGGTAGATGTGTGTATATACACATATGTTATACACATATGTAAATAATATACCTATGTACATTAAATGGAAGATCGCTTCGGAATGAGGGCATAGCAGTTATTAGAATGAGAAGCAAATAGAAAAAAGAGTTTGAATGGCAACTCCAAGGAAAAAAGGAACATTATGAGGCAGACAGAAGAAGAAAGTACATACTAGCCATGAGGCGTAGCCAATGTAAAGAGACAGAGATTGGTGATGGAGTGTCATGTGCAAAGAATAGAGAGAATACCAGTTTGTCTATATCACTGAGTAAGAGATACAATGAGACTAAAAGATAGATTGAAGCTAAGTTGTAAAAAATTTTAAAAGCTAAGCAGAGGAGTTTATAAAACCATAAACTACCCTGGAGGTAATAGGGAGCCATTAGAGTTAAGTAGAGGTGTCAGTTGCCAGATGTATACTTAAGGGAAGTTTCTTTAATGGAAGTATAGGTGATAGTCAGGTGTCCATCAATGAAGTTGAGATAGGGAGACCAATTAAAAGGCTGTTTCAATTATCTAGGTGAGTACTGATAGTGAACTGAACTAAGGTGGAAACTGCAAGGGATCAGGTGCTAAGGATCTGACAGTAAAAATGTCAACTCATTATATATGTGGGGTGAGTGAGAGTAAGGAGTTGAGCATTTTCCTCAGATTTTTCACCTAAATTATAGGAAAATGGTGGTGCAAGACAGAAACACGGAAGTTTGGAAGAAGAAAGGTTTTTGTAGAAAAGAGAGTTTTCTTTTGTATATGTTGGTTGTCTAAGATGCCATGTTGGGAGTCCTACATCATGCTAAGTTGTGTAGTTATTTGATGGGATCAGATTTCTCAGATATAGAAATAATCTAAGCCTTAAAAATTCTAAGCTATCCCATTTTTTCAGATGAAGAAACTGATCCAGATATATGAAGGGACTTGCTAAATCATATGACCAAGCAATCACTGCTCCGGAACTAGAATTCAAGTTTTCTGACTTACAGTCTAGTATTCTTTCTACCACACCCACGTCATTTCACATCATCCCACATTGTACCATACTACATTACCTACTGATGGATGGTAATGCTTCTTTGTTTTAATTCAGTGAAATTTTCAAGAACATAAAGTCTAATTCCATCTGAAAAGGGAAATAATAGCAATTTTCTAAGCTTTGCTAAATGTGAGTGAGAACATGGGTAGTGGGTGTTAGCTGGATATGTCTTTTTTACAAGAAGTCTCTGGAAGCTTCTGTTCTGTGACGGGATGGGTATGGTCAATGTAGTCTTTCTTTGAAGCTGAGCTATACCTCTGAGTTGGCTGCGACTCACCCTTCTGCTTATGATTACATAATAATCATTTGTTAGGTTAAAATCTTTACAACCTTTTAGACTCGACTCTTTTTTTTAAGAGCCTGAAATATTGAAGCTTATTAAAGAAGTAGGTATATGTCACTACAAGTTCAGGATGAGCACAGTATTCCATCATCCATACAGATCTCCTTGCATTCTGTCTGCTAGGAATATTAATCACTGACTTTTAAGTTGGAAATTCTTGTAAAGAAATGCTTCTCACTCCTCAATAATAACAAAACAGTTTAATATTATGTTTAGCAACTTGTCAGCTACTCCATCTCTGTCAAATATATCTCTCATTGGTGATTACATCTCAATCATGCTAGACTACATATGGCAGAAAGGTGAGGCTGAGATGGAAAAATATGATAGTAGCATTTTGGGAAGCCACATAAAAGCAGAAGCAGTAATGTATAATTGACTAAAACCTCTTTACAAATATTCAATGGATATAAATTAAACATAACCTAAAACAAAGTGAATATTTTTATTTTTTATTGTTGTTTAAAACACACAACCAATCAGGTTTCATTTCTCCAAGATGGATGTCCAAACAGTCTATTGAAAGTAAGATATTCAACCATTTTAAAAATTTCTTCAATATATAATAAATAATAGCTTCCACTTAAAATGACCACATGAAAGGAGTGGAGGAATCCAGTCCTACACATTTACTCCAGCATGATCCAAAAATATCTAAGTTTATAATACAATGAGCCAAACACTCAGAGTCTTTTATAAGCTCCTTCATAAACCATAAACTTCAGGAACTGGGGGTAAAAAGCATCTTATCAAAGAGGCCAGCATAAATACAGATATCCAGGTCAAAATCTCTTAGTGCAGAAGCCCTTTAGGAACTTCCTTGATCAGGAGGTCTCCTACCCAGAGAAGTTTCAAGAGTGTATACAAGAGACAGTACTCTGGCCAGGAAAATTGGGGGTTGGAGACTGGGTCAATAATAAGCCTTAGCAATAGCATTTTAATAAGATACAGTACTAAAGGCTGAGAATACAAAGAAAGACGCAAGAATCTTTCTTCAAGAGCTCACATTGTTGTATTAGAGGGAAAGCACTAACTTTAAGAGAGAGAAGGTAAAATTTTAGCTGAAACTTAAAGGAAGCCAGGAGGTGAAGATGAAGAGAAAGAATGCCTCAAACATAGAGGACAGCCAGTAAAAATTCATTGAATCAGGAGAGATGAAGTGTCTTGGACTAGGAGCAACAAGGAGACTAATGTTTTTGAAGGATGGAGTATAAAGAGAGGAGTAAAGGTTAGAAGGACTAGAAAAATAGACAATAGGCAGGTTATAAAAGGCTTTACAAGCCCAGTGGAAGATTTTAAATACACACACATATGCATAATATACATATGCATGTAATAGGCAACTGCTGGAGTTAGGGGCTTATATCTAACATGGTTACTTACATCAGTGCTTTAGAAAGATCACTTCAACTGATTGGAGGATGAACTAGAGTGGGAAGAGAATTGAGGCAATGAGAATAAGGAACAAAAATTAACCATTAAAAAGAAATACTTTAATCTTGCAGAACTGATATGTCAAAAAACTATAGAAATAATTTTAAAAAATTTTGTTTTAAATTTTTACATTTTCAATAATAGCTATTTATTTTCAAAATATATGCAAATATAGTTTTCAGTATTTACCCTTGCAAAACCTTGTTTTCCAAATATTTTCTCTCTTTCTTTCCCCTCATCCCCTCCCCTAGAGAGCAAGTAATCCAATATATGTTAAACATGTGTGATTTTTCTATATGTATTTCCAGAATTATTAATTATGATGCATGGGAAAATCAATCAAAAAGGAAAAAATGAGAAAGAAAACAAAAAACAAGCAAACAACAACAAAAAACAAATGCTATGTTGTGATACACATTCAGTCCCCACAGTCCTCTTTCTGGATGTAGATGGCTCTTTTCATCACACAAGTCTATTGGAATTGACCCGAATTATAGATTTTCATCTTTCATTAAAGAGACAATAATGAAAAAACATACCAAAAATTTTGGGATAAAGCTAAGGCAGTCATGAGAAGAAAATTTATAATTCTAGACAATGTCATCAGCAAAAAAGAAAAAAAATCAGTTAGTTGGACATGCAATGTAAAAAAATTTAAAAATCAACAAATCAAAAAAAGAATTAAAATAATAGAAATTCTGAAAATCAAAAAAGAAATTAACAAAACTGAAAGCATAAAATATTAATTGGTTAAATAGAATTGAAATTTTGATTAATGGAGACAATATACTATAATAAAGCCTTGTGCATTAAAGAAAGACAATGATTGAATTGATTAATAAAAACATGGATCTGGTTTCTTGAAAAAAATTCAGGAAAGAAATAAACTATTGACAATTCTGATTCTGAGTGATAGAGGAACTAAATTACTAGTATAAAAAAAGAAGGTAATTTAATAAAGAGTTGTTCACCAAAGCACTAAAAATTTGAATGCATAAATGAAATGCATGGATATTTATAACAATATAATACATATAGATTAGGAGAATAAGAAACAGAGAATTTAATCAAGCCAGTCTCAGAAAAAAGAAAATGAGAAAGGCATAACTAAACTATCAAAGGAAAAAAAACTCTGAAATATGGATTTAAAAGGGAATTACATTAAGCATTTAAAAAATTAATAATACTACACACATTAGTTGCAAAAATTATTTATAATAAATGTTGTCAAACTTCTTTATAATTCAAAAATAATGTTAATACTCAAACCAGGCAGAGACAAAGAAGTGAAAGAAAACTATGGGTCACTATCTCTAATGAATATTATTATAGAAATATTGAATATACTATTTACTTTGATAATACAGCAATATATTAAAATATATTAATATATTAAAAAGATGTTCTATTATGAATAAGTTGGAATTACATTATGAATAAAATATTGATTTGACATTAAGAAACATATAAACCTAATGAATATGTTAATAACAAAAAAATATGATTTGTCATATATAGAAAAAGTTTTAAATAAAATGTACAAATATACCCTACTTACTGCCACTCCAGTTCAGAGGCAATGTCTTCCTTTCTGTTTCATGAACAAGAAATTTTGTCTCTTGGCTCTGATCATTTCTCTATCTCCTATATCTGGAATATTATCCCTCCTAATTTCACTTACTGGCTTACCTGGTTTCCTTTTAATTTCCATCTAAAATCTGATCTTCTACTGAAGACCTTTCTCATCCTCTTTTAATTCTAGAAAAATGCTTTCTATGATTTCTGATTTATGTTAATATATAACTTATTTGAACAATTAATTTGCTTGTTTTCTCTTTTGTAAGAAGGAAAAGACTTTCTTTCCCCTCTCTTAAGGGAAAGAACTTTTTTTTTGAGGGGGGTGTCTTTTGTATTATTTTGTCTTTTGATTCTTTTGTATGCCTGGAACTTAATAATGTTAAGTAGCTGTTTAATAAATACTTATTGACTAACTTATTGGCAGTATTTCCTTAAAACACCAATCATTAAAAAATAAATGAGCTTTTTCTTATTATGAAACTTAATATCTATCTGAAACAAATAGCCAATATTATACTTAATGGAGAAAGACTAGAAGTAAAATATTCCAACAAAATCTGGATAAAGCATGTATATTCATTATCAACACTACTATTTGATGTAATTTTAGAAATATAGGTGAGGCAAAAAAAAAAAAAGAGAGAGAGAGAGGAATTGATGCTTAATGGGCAAACTGGCTAATGAGGCCCCAGTCCTGATAGTATACTCATTTTTGCCTTTTCTGTTACAAGATCACACATAGATGTGACCTGCTTAGTGTCAATACGATATTTTAATGTGGAACATTGGTGAGCCTACTACTGGCCAGAAGTGAATGAGAGTTGTGATACCATAACTGAGCACTCATACAATTGATCTTTTTCACAAATACCTGAATAAATGATATTATCTATTTCTTCTGTTTTTATTCTTTCCTGATCTTACATAAATTATCTTAAAAGGGAAGAAATCAATCAACTAGGAGATCCTATAAGAAACTATGGTAGCCAGTGTTACCAGATTTGTAGTGAACACCAGAAAAAGAGACTTTTGTAGAAGGAATTGAAAAGACCACACCCCAGAACATTACAGCTTCAAAGATCATGACCTCTTATTATGGAAAGAAATATTCTCTGTGGATTCTAGAAAGACACCAATCTTTGGATCATAGCAGAGAACTTTATGTAATATTTCATTTGAAATAAATATATAATATATAAAGTATTAGGGATTTTGCCTAAAGATAGTCTTCTATAAACCTAATTCAGATCTCAAGTCAGTGGAACAATCACTGCCAGTTCCTTGGCATGGTTTTTCTCCTACCATTAGCTAATTCCTGGGAATCAGTGCTTTCATCCTGTAGTCATTACCAATTTGCCTGAGTTACACTTCTTTCCCAGGTAGTCATTCCTTTTTCTCTCTCTCCTTTCTCTTCTCTCTCGTAGATTTTGCAGCTTATGTTGCTGATCTTTTGACCTTTTTCACATCCACTACCAGCCTCTGCTAGTGAAATCAATGTAACACTGATAAAACCCATTTTAATGACTCTTAGAATCATGTTTTCCTGTCAGAATCCCTCCTTAACACTTAAAAAAGCAATAGACTGACTAGGACTATTGAAAGCTACAATTTTGGGGACAAGATTTTTGCCTCTACCCAAGACAGCAAGGGCTTTGAGTTAAAATCTCAGTTCCCTGCTGGAAAGGGAACTTTTCCCTTCTTCCTAGAACTATGAGTTATTGACTAGGGCTACTAATAGGAATTTTGGCAGCTGTACTTTCTTGCCTTTACTAAAGAGAGCAAGGACTGAAAGTCTAAACCTTATGCTTCCTTCAGCAATAGGAAATTCCTTTCTTTTTATGTCCCTTAGATTCCTTAGAGGCAATGGCTATGACATGGTCAGGATGAGGTTGTATTCCTATGAATACAGAGGGAATAATTCAAAACAAATTAGACAATCCTGATCACATGAAACATGAAAATGAACAAAAACAATGTAGTTCAAATTATGAGGGAGGCCGTCTACTGGGGAAAAAATTCTTTGTAACAAATTTCTCTGATAAATGTCTTATATTTAAGATATCTAGGAAAGTAATTGAAATATGTAAGAATATGAGCCATTCCTAATAGATAACTAGTCAAAAGAAATGAATAGGAAGTTATTTTTTAATAATATGCATAATAGAGTTCTATCCTTGAGACCCCGGAAGACCTGAGTTAAAATTTTTCCTTAGACACATGCTATCTAGGCCATTCACTTAAATGGAACATTTTTTTTTTTTCTTAACATGGCCAATGTGTGTATTTATTTTGTTTAGTTCTGTATTTTAGTTACAAAGGAGGTTAAAAAAATTTTTGTTTGAGGGGGGAAAATAGTAGAGGATTAATGATAGAGAGGAAAAGATAAAAGTGCAAAGGGCATCAATGAAGCATTTAAAAAACCGCACACAATAGAGAAAGAATGTTCAAAGGAAAATACAAAGACAATAACTCTGGACTTCATGTGTACTGAATGCATTTTAAAAGATAAGTCATGCATAATGGAAATTTATGGTTTCATATGCAATCTATTTATTCTGTTCCCCTTATATGGAAATACTTATATTCTAGTTTATTAAGTTCAAAAGAAGAAAAGAAAATCATTAAAAATTTGAATAAATGATTATTGACAAAAACATTCTGAATTGACATGGTTTTTTGGTATTGCCATAGCATAGCTTTGTCATAGAAATCTTGCACTAGTGAAGAGCATATCCAGAGATCTGGTCCAGCTGGTTTTTGTTCATCCTGTCCTGTCCTTGTTCACTTTCCTAATCTTTTTGTTGAAGTTTCATGCAGATGTTCCCCAGTCTTTGTAAATATCAAAGCATTAGCCAGCAAATATTAATAAATTAAACATTCTTTTCCTACACAATGGTTATGCTCTGAGAACAGAATTGGGGAGGGGGAGTGTGGTGGATGATGATCACTGATTATTGCTTGATAGAATTATGTGTTGCCAAATCCTCTATGACTTTTCCAAAGGTACAATGTGGAGAATGGATACATGTATCATGAGTGTAGTGTTACTGTGTTGTCAAAATATTCATGTAAAATTTAAATTTGATAGAATAAAACTAGATATATTTCTCTTTTCATGCATGATTCATTTCTAAGAGATTCCCAGGAGGGCAATATTCTGTATTAGGATTGTTTGGAGAGGGAGCAGTATGCAAAAGAACAAAAACTATTTTGTACAAAACCACTCTAGTAGTGATTTATCCTTTTGAAAGCTTACAGAGGTTTGGAAAACTTTTTATGTAAGCAGATTAATAAGAAAAGGACAAAATAGTTGTCATTGTGTTTCATATTTATTATAATACTTTACTCTCTTCATGGAAAGTTTTCAGACATATCAAGTTGGTAGCACAAGTATTATCATCTTAGTTGAACAGATAAAGACAGTCAGACCTGGAGAAATGAAGAGATTTTTCTAAGGTCATACAGTTAGGAAAAGACTAATCTCAGAGCTTCTAACTAGAGGCCCTTTCATCTTTCTACTACACCATATTTATTTGAAGGATACTTTTAGCAAAGTGTCAGATAAAGTTGAGGCAGTTTGCTCTATTTATTCAAAGCAATGGAAACAATCTCAATTGTTTGACAAAGTGACAATCACTGTCTCTTCCATTTTGATCCCATGTATATGTTTGGATTTGAATCTATCATAGGATATTAGATCTAGAATAATAACGAATCTTATAGGTGATTTAGTCCAATTCACTCATTATACAGTTGAGGAAACTGAGACCAAGGGAGATTGAATGTCTTGTTCAGGTCACATGAGTAGTAAACATAAGAAATGGAATGTGAACCAAAGTTCTCTAATTCCAGAGCCAATGAATGGCTTTTCTGTCTCCTAATTTGACAATGGATGTGGATTTATTGTGGCTAAAATGTAAATGCACTAAATTCACCTGGAATAGTCTAAAAGGGTTGTTACCCTTACAAAAGAAAGATTTGACAGAGCAAGTTTTGGAAGCATATTAATCCTCCATATATATATATATATATATGTGTGTGTGTGTGTGTGTGTGTGTATGTATGTATATGTGTATATATATGTACATATACATATATATATACACATATATATATATACATACATATATTATTTCTCTGTATCTTTTTTTCTCTGTCTGTTTCTCTTCCCCCTCCACACATACACAAACACTCTAACACTGAATGGTTGTATTAGATCCTTGATATGTATTGTAAAAGTCTGGTTTTTGCCTCATGATATTGAAGCTTGGTTGAGTCCCTAGAAATGCTAAGGCAGTACATGTAGGAAGACCATCCTTTCTCCATCACCTTCAGGAATCTCAAAAAAATTCTGTGGAGTTAGAAGTCATATTGACTGAAATTTGGGAAAACAGTTCAAGAATTGTTTCCTATTCAGAAGGTCAGAGCTAAAATTCCTATCAATAATTTGCCACCTTTAGTAGGTATTCTTTAGAGTCACAAGGGCTCCATACCTATAAAGGTTTTATATTTTAATTTGATGGGGGCATGACTTTAAGACTACTGCTTGTTTGCAATGTGAAGTCCCATTTAATACATGAGTGATAAACACTTCTCTGAAGTTAATAAAAGGCTAAAGTAAGGTTATATACAAATATTCCATTTTTTGTCAGGAATCAGTCTCAGTTTTGATTTCCTTACTCATTTCCAGTATTAGTATTATAACTCCACTTATGACTCCTAATGTTGGCAATGTACTTAAGGTATGACAGACAATGATGCTCTCTGATCAGACTCAGACAGTTGTGGTTGGCTTGGGATTAAGGGTGTGCCAATACTGGCTCGATGTCAAGAGAGAGTACTGCTAAATGCTATGCATAATTTTAGTTGCTTTTATCCAGTGAATGATCCATTAATTATCAACTCATCCCTTGGAATATAGATGAGTGCAACAAACATAAGAAATGGAAATTTTAGAGAATCAAAAGTATCTGCAAAAATTAATCATATCAAATTGATATTCTAAGTTGTGATTTTATGAAAAGGCTGGGTTTGAAGACTTACACTAGCTTTGTTGGTATTAGTCACTGTTTTTTTAATAATTCAATAATTACTGTAGGATTGGTTCCTTCTTTTCATATTATTCAGTGCCATTCCCCCCAAAAAACAGTGGCTTATGGGTCTATGGCTCATAATCTTTTTTTTACAATCATGTCTTGGTCCTTTAGCAAGAGTAGAATTCTGGTAACTTTAGGGAAGATCCACATCTACAGACTTTAGGTCAGATTTTCACTAATAATGTTATTCACTAAATGTTTTAGTTTCAGATCTTATAACCCACAGTGATTAAAATTTCCACAATAGTTTTTGACTTCCTTCAGTTAAGAAGGAAGTCACTGCTGCCTGTATGATCTCTTTTTGGACACTGGGAATATTTTTTTTTGCAAAGAATTATAGCTAATGCTTAGATTTCATTGCTTACAAAAGAAGGAATACAAATAATTTGAGTCTTCTGAAAACATCACATGGCAATCTCTTGGATTAGTTAGCTCATCTTCTTTGATGAAAAAATCTGCAGACTTTAACTGATTCCTCCATCTTTCCTGTACTTCCCCTCTCAAGAGAGAAGAGGCAAAATCATAGTGACTTTTATCTTTGTTGTCCATTCAGAGTCATTTCTGGGGGAAAAAAACACTCTATATTACCATTGCATACAAATCTTGCATTGAACTTTCTTTCACCTGAAAATTTGATATGGTATGGACCTCTTATGCTTCTATTAACTCAAATGTATTGAAATCAAGGTGATACATTAACAAACTGATCTGTGCTAGTTGAGGTGTTATATCTTCTTTTTGTAAGAGGACATAGTTTGAGAGTTTGCTATGAAATGGCTTCAAGTAAAGATGTATCAATCAATACAATGACAGGTGGAAAGAGGGAGAAACCAGGTAACAGCAGTTTTAATTTCACTATTTCAAGGAGTAATGATTTCATCAGTGTAAGTTCTTCCTCCACCAAAACAGACAAATTCTTCCATGCTTTAGTAAATGATCTTTTTGAGGAGGGAAAAAAAATCTGTCATGTAGTAATATAGGGATGAGTCTCTTCAAAATTATTATCAAATGACAAACATGCATTCCATCATTGAGTGCATAATTAAGTTTTTCCCTTTTATAACATGATAGCTTATGTTCCATGGAAATAATCTTTGAAAAACCATAGCCAATTGTGTGTCATAATTAAACATTAGAGTAGGAGGTTAGTGGAGGCAGAAACCATAAATTAATTAATTAGCTTCTGAGTAGGCATGAACTGGCTAATCAATTTATGATTCTGAGTATTTATTACTGTTTCTCAGTAATTTTGAGAAAAGAAGTGTTTCTTATTCAAAATGTCCTCCCACTCACAAAAGTTATCTTTATTTTTTAAAGAATGGAAGTAAAAAAAAATAGAAGCCAAATATATAATGCATAAGTATTACCTATGGATTATACCAATCACCTGCTATAATCACCATTTCCATGACCAAAGGTAACTCTCTTGATGAACTAAGGTTATATCATGAATTTCTCTTAACTAGTAATATTTCTTCATTATGTCTGCCATTTTGTTCTTTTTACTCATATCTGGTGCTTTGGTTTCTGGATTTTATGTTAAGGTCACATTCTTAGATGGGATTGGTAGGCCATACTCTGCTGCATGGTGGCTATTGTGGTTACATTTCTGGTTTGGAAGTCTAGGAAGAGGCTTCTCTGCTGATAGTGTTTCCTGGTGGCCCAACATGAGTTTTGACATTTGTTCTTCTCTGTCTTCTTGCAGAAACTCCCCGTGCTATGGGATCCTGCAGGAACCATTTGGATGTTTACTTTAATCATATTTCCTACTATGTGCCAAGCAATGTGTCAAGTGCTAAGGATACAAAAAAAGAAAAAAAAGAAAAAAAAAGCTAATATTTTAATGGGGAAGAAAACATCCAAACAACTATGTACAAATGAGATATATATAAATTAAAATGGAGTAATCTCAGAGGGAAGGTACAATTGGGAAAAAAATCTCTTGTAGAAGGTAGGATTTAGATGACATTTGAAGGAAGCCAGGGAAGCAAGGAAACAGAAATGATAAGGGAATGCATTCCAGGAATAGGTGATATCTAGTGAAAATGCTCAGAATTAGGGAATCACAATGTCATATGTGAAGTATAGAAAGGAGTCCGGAGTCACTGTATCAAAGAGTTTGTAAAGGGAAGTATAGTAAAAGAATACTAGAGGAGCTAGATAAAAAGGGGTTTGAAAGTCAATGGAAGATTTTATATTTGATTCTCAAGGCAATAGTGAACTATTGCTGTTCATTGAATGGGGGGAGAATTCCTAATCAGATTTATGTTTTAGGAAGATCAATTTACTTGCTGGGGGAAGGATAGTGATTTGAAGTAGGAAGAACAATTAACAGGTTATTTCAATGGTCTCGACATGGGGGATGATAAACTGGTAGCCCTAGTAAGAATATGAGATTGGACCCTCTTGTAGAGTTCTCCAATGCTAGGACTGCCTGAATCCTTGCTGCCCTGTCTCCTCCTATGACTCCATACAATATGCTGGGGCTGGATTCAGATTTCTTGGAAGACTTCAAATGAGCTTGACCTGCCTATGCAGTGAATTATAGATCTATCTCTGATAATGGTGGTGCTACGGATAAACAGCAGGACTGAGATCCTGCTGGCTTTAGATCTCTCACTTATAGACCTGGCTTTCTCTTTCTCTGTCTTGCTTCCATTCAAAATGCTCTTAGGAATTTGACAGTCTTGGAGAGTCCTGAACTAAGGGGAGCTTATTTCCATTTCTCTTTAGTTTTCTTTATCATTCTCCCTTTGGATGTGTTTCAAAAGCTTTGGCAGACTAATGGTGAAACAGAAGGACTTTTTTAGGCGTGGTCTTTATTGCCAGTCTCTTCACCACCTTTCTTAAATATTCTAATGAATCTAATAATCTAATAAATCCTAACATTCTAGCTTATCCATGTGCTTTCTAAATGTGGGACCCAGAATATTTCTCTTGTGATCTAACCAGACAAAGAGGAGTGTTTCTTTTATTTTTCACATTACTGTCAAGTGCAGTCAAAAGATGGACAACCCTTTCATGGGAAGAGAGTTAAGGTGCAAACTGTGATCTAAGCAGAGCAAAACAAAAAGGCCAGGAAAGTTGGATACTAGGGGTTTTTTTTTGGAATGATGATATCATAGCAGTTAAGATGATTAGAAAAATGATAGTTTTTTACAGGTGCAAATAACAAAGACCTCCAGTTCACTACTGAATTGGGAAGCAAGATAATGAACAATGATGGATGAGTTGACATTATATTTGATTCAACCCATTTTTTCAAATTGTAGACTATAAATTCATCTATAAATGTTTTTAGTACTCTTGGGTGTAGTTTTTCAGAGTTAAACTCATTGAGGGGAGTTGGGTGTTCTTATATTTATTATCTTAGTCACTTTGTATTTCTATTGTTTTGTATGTTATTTTTGTTTAGTGCTTCCCAGTTTAAGATTATCCTCTTTGGTAGAGAAAATATATTAAGCAATTCTATCTTCCCTTTAGTACCTGTTTATTATCTTTCCATCTACCTTTCCTTTATTTTCTACTGTTACTAAAAACATCTGTCTTTTCTAATCTTTGAGCACCCATTTAGGAAAAGATCCAGTGGTATGATACTCAGAGGATTTAAAAATAGAAAAAAATCTTATTGACTCTTCACCATCACATAACTGTCATTTTCAGTAAATATTACTTCTATGTACAACATAGAACATGCCCCTTTAAAAGAAGTCTAAGGTTTCACTTTACAGATGAAGAGACTTCAAAAGAACAATCAGGTTTAGTCTCATTGCCATAAAATTTAAATGCAGGTCTCAGTTGATTTTTTAACATTTGCCCCAAGCAATGAGCCCATATCTTTATTCCTCTTCTTTCTCTGAACAAACTTAAAAAAAAAAACAAACCAAAAAAACCCACTTTTGTCATCCTTAGCATTTTTCTGTTGACTTTCCAACCTTAACTTCACAGATCTGTAGCAGTTTTTAATAAGTGAGAATGTACCAAATGCACAATCCATAAGAAAAATGCAAAAACAGTTCTAAACTTAAATTTAGTCTTTTATTTTTTGGCCTGTACTTACGAAACATGTTATTTAATCCTATTTTTTAATTTAAAAAATCTGAACTTAATAAACACAAAATAAAATGATAATTTCCATATATGCTGTAGGACAGAAAAAGAGGATTGCTCATAAAACTGCAAATCCCTATTATGTAAAGCTTGTTTTCATTTAAAAATATATAATAAATTCAGTGTATAACTTTCCTACATGTTTTCTGGTCACCATTCTGTTCTTTTCTATTCATTTAAAGAAAAAAAGCTCTAATTACTTCCTTCCCTCTCCTTTTCTTACTTTTCCTTTTCCTTTCCCTTCCCTTTCTCTTGCCCTCCCTTTCTTCCTCCCCCCTCCCTCCTTTCTTTTCTCTTTTTTCTTTCTTTCTTTTTCTTCCTTCCTTCCTTCCTTCCTTCCTTCCTTCCTTCCTTCCTTCCTTCCTTCCTTCCTTCCTTCCTTCCTTCCTTTCTTTCCCTACCTATGACTAGTTTAGCTATCCTTCCTCATACCCCAAATGGAAAAAGGGGAAAACAAAACTTTCCTTTCAAAGAAGTAGGTATGGTCAAGCAAAACAAATTCCCTAATTAATTGGCTCTGTTCAAGAATATATGTCTTTGTTTGGCATCTTAATTCTATTACCAAGATGTGTCAGGAGGTCATGCTGTACCATCATGTTTCTGAAATTGTTGTTGATCATTAAATTAGAGTTTCAAAATTATTTTTTCTTTTCAATGTTGTTGTTATTGTATAAGTTATTTTCCTGCTTTTCAGTTTACATCATTGTCTGCATTTTCTCAGGTTTCTCTCAAACCATCCATTTGGCATTTCACATGATAATACTCCTTTATATTTGTATTCCAGTATTTGCTCAGTTATACCCCAACTGATCAGTATTCTTGTAGGTTTTAGTGCTTTGATGTAACAAAAAAGCCTGTTATAAATATTTTTGTACATATATATACTTTTCATTTTTCTTTGATCCCTTTGGGCCTTTCAAATTAGTACTATCAAAGGTCAATGACTTTTTGAGTATAGTTCTCAAATGGTTTTTAGAATAGAATAAGTTCACCACTCCCCTTACAATGAATTTTAGTGTGCCTTTTCTCCTATAGCACTTCCAACAATTATCTTTTTTTTTTGGTCATCTTCCACAATCTGATACTGTGAGGTAAAACCTCAGAATTGGCTTGAATTTGCATTTCTCCATATGTGATCCTTTTTTATACCTTGGTTAATGATGAATTCTTTACCTATCCATAGTTGCAAAATATATTTTCTTACTTGCTTGTTTAATTTGTTAATATTGTGACCTCATATCTAAGTTGTGAAGCTATTTGGGGTTTAATTTGGAGTATAATATTGAATTGTTGATCCATGTTTAATTTCTGCCAGAATAATTAACAATTCTCTTAGCAATTTATTGAATGATGAGTACTTAACCTTAGTATCTGAGGCTTTTAGGTTTATCAAACAATAGGCTACTATGTTCATTTTCTTTTGTATGTGTAATGTGTATTATCTATTCCACTGATCAACCTCTCAGTTTCTTGACAAGTATAAAGTTGTTGTTTATGATAACTGACTGGTATCATAGTTTTGGATATGATATTGCTAAATCTCCTTTCCAATCTTTTCTTCATCATTTCTCTTCAAATTCTTGAATTTTTCCTTCCAGATGATCTTTTAGGCCTATAAAACAATGTTTCTGAAGTTTAATTGAAATGACATTAAATAAATTAATTAATTTAAATACTATTATAATTTTATTATATTTGTGTGGCCCTCCCATGAACATTAAATATTTCTCCAATTATTTAGCTCTGTCTTTATTTGAGTACGGAATGATTTATAATTGTATCCTTATTGTTCTCATAATTCCTACATATATCTGATTAGACATACTTCAAATATTTCACAAACTCTGTAGTTATTTTGAATACAATTTCTCTTTCTATGTTTTTCCATTATGTTTTGTTTGTAATATAAAGAAGCTGGTGACTTATGTGGATTTACTTCATATTTTGTAACTTTTCTGATGTGACAGTTAGAATTAATTTTATAGTTGACTCTTGAATTCTCTAGATAGACCAGGCAGTTAGTTGATGAAATAGATAAGGTATAGGATTTGAAGTCAATAAGACTTGAGTTCAAATCCTACTTCAGATACTTAGCTAAGTGATCCTAAGCAAATCACTGGACCTATTTCAATCTCATTATCTTATTTGTAAAATGGGGATAATACTAACATTTATATTACAGTGTTATATTATCCTCAAAAAAATTTTCCTTGATTCATCCATTTCTTATAACTATCATTCCATATCTCTCCTGTCTTTGGGGCCAAAATCTTTAAAGGCCATCTACAATAGGTGACCTCATTTCTTGTCTTCTCACTCTCTTCTGACTTCTAACCTCTTCTCTTTGATACGCTCTAGGTTTTTGGGACACGACTCTCTTCTGGTTCTCCTCCTACTTATCTATCTTCTCCTTCTCTGTCTCTTTTGCTAGATCTTCTTCTAAATTACACTTGATAATCATTGGTGTGCCCCAGGATTTCGTCTTGGGTGCTGTTCTCTTTTTACTGTATACTATTTCACTTGGTGATCTCATCAACTCCCTTAGTTTTACTGATCATCATTATGCTGAAGATTCTTAAATCTATTACCTTTCTATTGACCTGCTACTTTCAAACATCTTAAACTGAATATCCAGTTGAAATTTTAAACTCAAATTGAGTTTCAAAATGAACTCATTATTATCTTCCTTCCTCAATATTCCTCTTTCTTCTAATTTCTCTATTTATATTGAAGACATCATCTGAGTCATCTTTTATTCTTTATCATCAACAATCAATTCTGTGTTGCCTGGAACTGTTGATTTGATTTCATCTTTATAACATATCTCAAATATGTTCTTTTCTCTCCTTTTATACTACAGACTTTCGTCTTCTCATGTCTGGACAACTGCAAAAGCCTGCTATTATAGTCTGTCTGCCACAAGTCTTTCCCTACTCCTGTTCATCCTTTATAGTGCTCAAAGTAATTTTTCTAAAGTACAGTCTAACTATGTCATCCCCCTACCCAATGACCTTCTGAGGAGGGAGAGCATTTCAGCAGCAGCAAGAGAATATGTGCAAGAGATGGAGTATTTTATTTTTGAAACAGCAAAGAAGCCAGTGTCACTGGATTGAAGATTGACTAGAGAGGGTTAAAAAGGTTTAAATGGCTTTAAAAGGCAAGCAGAATTTTGTATTTGATCCTGGAGAAAATAGAAACAACTGAAGTTAATTGTGTAGAGGGGTGACATGGTCAGATTTAAAGTTTTGTAAATCACTTTAGTTGGCAGAATGGATGATGGGTTGGAGTGGGGAGGAACTTGAGGCAGGTAAGCCCACTATCAGACTGTTTCAATAATCCAGATGTGAAATGATATGGGCTGGCACCAGAGGGCTGGCATGTCAGAGGAGAGAAGTGGGCATATTGCAAAGGTGCAATAAACAAATTTTGGTGACAGACTGAATATAGTAGGATGAGTGATCACTTGAAAAATGAATGAGACTTGTTCTTGAATTTAGAGCAACAAATTAGAAGTAATGGATGGAAATTGCCAGAAGAAACATTTTTTTAACAATTAGAAATGCTCAAAAATTAAGTTAAACTAGACTACTTTAAATATGTCTACTTCCCTTCCCCTCCCCACCCATTGTCTATAGTTTTGCTAACACTGATCCCTATACATGGAATATCCTTCCTCTCCCTTTTCACTTATTGACATCCCACTGCTCCTTTAAATCTCAACTCATAACAACAAGATTATGCAATGATCAATTCTGATGGATGTGGCTCTTTCCAAAATTAAGATGATTCAGGTCAGTTTCAATGATCTTGTGATGGAGAGAGCCATCTGCACCCAAAGAGACTATGGGGACTAAGTGTGGATCACAACATAGATTTTCACTTATTTGCACAGTCTGGAATCCTCACATCTCTTGGAATTCTGTTTCCCTCCAAGGCTGTTCCAGGACTCCCTTCTGCCTAAGTGGTGTTACCAGCTGCTAGTGCCTGACTCTTGCCTTCTCCAGATTACTTTGTACATGTATATGTATTCAGCACAAGCCTGGAACCTGCTGAAGAAATAAAATAGGTACCATAGCATAACAGAAATTCATGGAGCAACCATGAACAAGCCATCTATCAGATTATAAAGGAATGCTATTTATTATGTGAATTAAAACACAGGAGTTAGCAAGGAAGGGGGTTTTAAAAATCAACCATTAACTGGGAAAAAAACAAGTTCCCTAGTGGAACTCCCAATTAGCCAGAAGGAAGACTTTATTTAAAAAAATCTGCCACAAAGTGGGAGTGTGCCATTGCTTGGCAAACTAAATCCATAGAGCAGTTTAGGGGATTACACCAATTACTGGTGGTCTAACCCTAAAAGGGATTTAGCTAAAAGAATTAGCTATGACAAGTAAAAGACACCAGGAAGTGAAAGGGGGTGGTGAGGATGGGAGGAAGTGTGTGCAAGCTAATCCCAAAAGAGATTTAGTGAAATCTAACTACACCAGGAATGGATCTTTTATAAGGGAAATATAACCTCCAGGGTTTGACATCATAATTTAACTTTGGATTGGATAAGTAAAGGTGGGGTTTCTAGGGACCTTCACCAGGGTGGGGCTATACTTGAACAAAAGATCTACTTAAGAACAAAAGAAGTGGAATGGATCCCACCAGAGTTCTTCTTGTTTGCCCCCAGGGAGGATTATAATCCTATCAGTGTTTCAGGCTTTCTGGACTCCACATAGCCACCCAGGACCTTATCACTCACTGCCACTCTGGCTATTAGTGAGTGCCCCTAAGCTCCAAAAGGCCATCTGAACTTTCACTTTTTTCTCCCTGAGTTGACTAATTCACAATCTGTACTCCTGCTTGCAGATCCTGGGATCTCTGCATGGGGGTAGGAGTGGGGCAACAGGGACTCTTTGATGTTTATCTTTGTATCTCCTGGGTCTAGCATAGTGACTGGCACAAAGCCCCTTAATAAAGTCTTGTTGATTGATTGATTTTAGTGCTATTTTCCCCAACTACTCCAGGCTCCACTTCGTACATGTCCTCCATAGAGCCCTAGAGAAAACTGTCAAATAGCTAAAATTTGCTTCTTCACCTTCTAGTGATCTTTCTTTTACTGACCCTTCTCCCAACTCCCCTTATCTCAACTAGCTGTCAATTAATTCCTGCTTTAAATGTAGGTTGAAAATAGATTAAATTGTTACCCCTCCCAAGAGCATTCACATTTTAATAAAGATTTCTCAAAGACCTAAAAACCTTTGGGCCCCAATAGAATGAATATTTAATGATGGAATTCTAGCACAAATAAATAATAGAGGAAAATATTTTTGGTCCAGTGCCTCTCAAATTATAGCAGCCAGGGACTATAGGCCAAAACACACATCTGTTGTTTAGTAACTGACTGAAAATTACTAGGCCCACTGGTTTGGTTTGCCATGTGGTTTCAGTGTCACAAATAGAAGATCAGCTCAGTAGAGTGACTTAGTTTTGAAACCATTAGCTACATAAATAGCCAGTAGTCACCTTGAAGCTAGTTTTAATTCCAAATAATTTTACTCTTTGTTGCAGAGTCTGACAAATTTCTCTTATGCCTATTCCTTACAATTTCCCCCTTATTCTCCTGGTATCCTCAAAAACACATACTGTTGTGATCATATAGGTAATCACATTGGAGCCCAGCTGAGTTTTCCCAGCATGAATGCAATCAACTGCTTCAGACTTTCTGAATTTTTTTCTTTGGAGTCTTCTTTTTACTTTTCTCTATGGCAACATCCCCATCTTCAAATCCTTTGTTTATATAGAACATCCATTTGACTTGATTTTTGCAGAACCCAAAAGTTTGGTGCTTGAATATTAACCTTCCTTTGAATTTTATTTTCTATGACATTTTCACTTAAATTTTTAAGTGATTTCAAAAAGTCAAAATAGGGTTCTGCATTTTTAATACCTTTAGGTGTGTAGATGCTTGAAGAAAAGAGGAAATTCTAATGCTTATACATCTACACACAACAGATACACATTTTGCAACTGGGGTCACTCTCCAACTTGCTCAGTTGTCCCCCAGCCAAAGTTAGCCCAAGTTCAAGAAAACCTATAAATCTGTATCCTCTCAAAACTGTAACTCATGAAGGTTCACCATCATGTTTACTTTTATTAGTCAGTGAAAGTTCCCAAAGATGCCATTAGAGAAATGTATGAAAGAAAAAATGATGGTTGAGGTATCTAGTGAGATCTTATACTGACCACGTGATGTCAAGAAATCTCAAAGAAGATTCTCAGAACTTTGGATGGAACTCTTCTGGCAGTTTGATGGGAAGATATGGACAAGGCATAGATACACTGTGAGCTTCCTTTATCATTTGATGATGATGTGGAATCTCATTATATCAGTGAGATTACAGAAACATCAAAGTAACAGTATCAGAATTTTTAAAAGTTTAAATACAGTTAGGTTTTAGCACCTATAATTACTGTTAAAAATATTGATTTTTATCCATTATTGTTTTTAATTGACAGCAATTGCTATTTTGGAATCTCCTAGTCTACTCTGGAATCCTAGAGCATAGGGTAGTGGTATTAAACTCAAAAAAGAGATGGGAGACAAATCATGCATCAGGATCCCTTATATAAGTCATAATAGAAAAACATTTACTAATGTTGTGTATCTTTTATTATATTTTTATCTATTTTGTTAGCTATTTCCCAATTACTTTTAATCTAATTCTGGTCATACAGAGAAATGTTGCAGGGAGCACACAACCTGCAGATTTGTGTTTGACACCTCTGATCTAAGGTATAATGTAGTTTTTAGAAGTCTTCCATGATTTTTACTTTTAGAACTTTCAAGATAACCTATTTCCTGTGGTTTCTATATATGTTGTGATGCTCTAAATATAAAAATATATTAAATTCTATAATTTTTCTCCCATAAAAACCATATAATTTTTAAAAATCTTTATGAATTCCACAGTTGAGAATTATTTTTAGATCATATTTTATATATAACTAGTTCAGTCTTGTAATTGTTTTGTTCTTTAAAAATGTATGTTTCTTCAGATGTTTAAATACATTTTGCAAAGATGAAAACAAATGATTTATAGTTGAGGTATGTTATTATCTAGACAAATTTCTTTTTCTTCCAATAGAAGAATAGATCTTTAGTTGCGAAGTTTTTGTTGTTCAGTTATTTTCACTCATTTCCCCTCTAGCTCATTTTACAGATGAGGAAACAGAGGTAAACAGGGTTAAGTGACTTGTCCAGTGTTACACAACTAATGTCTGAGGCCAGATTTAAACTCTGGAAGATGGTCTTTCTGATTGCAGTCCCAACATTCTATCCACTATTCCATCTCCTCCTTTGGGCCCAGAGCTTTATCCATTGAATCATCTAGCTATCTGAGAGAAGGGTCACCAAATTTAAATTTATTTGATTTTGTTCGTTAATTCTTCCCAAGACATGTTGAACATTCTTTATTAAGTGTCTATTATGAACATGCAACTATGTACAAACAAGTTCTGTACAGGATAAATTGGGTGTGGCCTCAGAGAGAAGGCATTCAGATTAAAGAAGACAGAGAAAAGTATTTTCCAGAAGATAAACCTGTGTGTAGGAGTGTAAGGTGTAATGAGACTGGAAAGGGGTCAGGTTGTGAAAGTCTTTAAAAGCCAAGCAGAATCTTTTTCATATTTGTCAGTAAAGGTAATAAGGAACCACAGGGATTTGTTGAGAAGGGTTGGGGGGACGTGGTCAGAACTGATTTTAGGGAGATGTTTTTGACAAAGAGTTTGGATGGGATAGAGGGGATAATGTGGCAGGGATAGAGGTTGGAAGAGAAGAGATGCAAAAAAAAAATGTTTTGAAGATAGAAACAGCTGATTGAATAAGGGGGTTGAGAGTCAAGGATGATTCATAGGTCATGAGGACTGGGATAATGATGGTACCTTAACTGCAGTATGGAAGCTAGGAAGAGGGAAGGGTTTAGGGGAGAAAGGTAATGAGTTCAGTTTTGGACACGTTGAAATTAAGATAGAAGATGTCCATTTCAAAATGTCTAATGGGCAATTGGAGTTATACACAGGATATTTGTGAATCATGTAAGGAAGGGGACAATCTTTTTTTATGTCATAAACTCATAATCTGGAGAAGATAATGGACTCTTCAGAATAAATGTATAAAATAAAATGCAAAGAGTTAGAAAAGAAACCAATTACGCTTAAATAGGTCCATATATCATCATCAATAACAATAATAATAACCAAGTTAAAAACCTTGGCTAAAAGGGGCTGAATAAATTGGATGTGAAAAATACTGTTTAAAATTCATCTCTTCTAGCATAAAAACAGAGTCTTTTAACTTATGGTTGAATCAAGCTTTTTAATATCTTGCTGTTAAGGTGGATTCCATTTTTCTTCTTGGTCTTTTGGCTCAGCCTCATTTCTTTGTACAAATACACTCACATTTTTTAGTATTCAGCCTCCATCACTCCTTTTGAAAGCTTCCTGTTATTGAATGTTGAGTGCTCAGAGAGCTGAAAGGTATTTAAATGTTATAATGAATCCTTATAATTAGATTTACTCTTTTTAATCAAGGATGCAAAAGACTGTTTCTCATTCCCTGTGAAACTTTAGGATGAAGCTCAGAAGATGTAAAAATAAATGAATCTGCTTATGCCCATTTGAAAATCTGTATCTCTCTTGGCTTATTCTTGTTTGATAATGTACCCTTCATTGCATGATTACTTAGTTGTGTTGGTGAGAGAACACTTGAATAACAAAAATGCCAGTCTGGTGGCACTACAGCTACATATTGTGGGAGACACTTATCTCTGGATAGGAACTGAGAATAAAACAATTGTGGACAAAAGCAATGCTATGGGAAAGGAAGCGAGAAAGGAAAATGACTCATTTTTGTACCAAGAAGACTGGGGTTGCTGCTACTTTCTTAATCTTCTATTATGCACTCATTTATACCCTCTTAAGCAAAATATTAAAATATAGGCTCTTGTTTCTTTGAGAACTATTTGAGACTCAGTGGTGTTTTTTTCCCCCCTTTAAAACATTCATTTTAAAACAAAATGAATTTGACAGTTTCAGAACCCAGTCTCCCTTTCTAGATGAAAAATAATTTTGTTTTGATTTATGCATTTAATATTTCACTCTGGAAATGTAAAACTACAGCACTTATTTCATAGTGACTGAGATCAGGAAATATAGGGGGGTAATTCATTATATTTATTATTTTTCTTTATAAAACTATAAATCAGTGTTATTGAAAATTAAACGTAGGGTTGACTTGCAAACTCTTTTGAGGTATACCAGTGCTTTACATATGGTTTTCAAAGCTCTGACAAAAGCCTGAATTATTCATAAGCCTCAGATTTTCCTTCAACTTAATCAAATTAATAAAACAATTTCATTTCTAAAACCTATTAATGCTCTGCAGGAAGAGAGCAACAGGGGTGAATTTATCTTGTTTCTTTTTTGATTTTTGTTATACTTTGGGGAGTTATTCAGACCAAAAAAGAAAAAGACGCGAAAGTTTGTTATTGTTGTCCTATTGTAGAAACTAGAATTGTTGAAATTCCTTGTGTTCTTTCTCTAGGGTTTTCTTCTGAGGATCCTTATCATGTGGTATCAGCTGAATTGACCTTAAAGAATATATCATAGCTAATGCATTTCATATATTTTGATTTCATATTCTACTCCCTAACAAAAAGATTGGATACAGCTTAAGAAAACTAAATGATATATAAAAAAAAAAAAGGTACATTAGAAACAAAAATAGACCAATAGCCATCTGAAAAGGAGCAGAGGACAAAGATAATGGCAGACAAATACTTACTAATTTGGCACTGAGTGAGAGTTCAGCCTGGCTTTCATGGACCCTATAATTTATTATTTACTTTTTCTATTGCCTTTCTTCCCTAATGATTGTGAGAAAATATTCAGGACCCTTACAATTTTTCCCATCTTGTAGTTTGGTAACTTCTATCTCTTCCTCTTTTAATTTTTGTGATTCTCAGTTTTCTAGCCAAAAAACATTTTTTTCTACTTTTACATCCCTATCATTTTAGCTACTGAACTTGCTTGCTACATTTTCAGGACCTCAATTCTATTGAATTTAACCTCCCACTAATGCTCCTTCTATCTTTGTGAGTGTAGTGTGTGTGTGTGTGTGTGTGTGTGTGTGTGTGTGTTCTCATGATAATCTGATTTTCCCCTCAAAAACTCCTATAGTAAAAATAACCATATACTAAGGAATCTGATATGTAATATAATTCTCCTTCCTCCTAACCCCTCTCCAAGGAAATTGTCTTTAAGTTTTAATTGGCCCAGAAAACTAAAGACAGTTTCCTAATGACCTGAATGCAAAAGTACATAAGATAGTCAGGAAATCCTTCTTCAGGTTTGACATTGCTTCTAAACAGTATACATCAACAAGGTCAACAAAGAACCAGGGAAGCTTCATTTGACTTAATCAATGTTGTATCTTTGCTGAATATCCTTTCTATGTTGAATCTTTGCTTTTATTAACTATCATTTGGTCTATAAGTGACTCATTTTGTTCAGATACTGAATCTGAATTATCAGTATTAGTCTGAGTGAGGTATATTCCTGTTTACCTTCTTAGTACTTTGTGTACTTTTTCTCAATTCATCCCCATACCCCCAAAAGTTCCCTTCTACCTCTAATATTTATGATCCTAAGATACCTCTAGTTACTGCTACTCTTTCCTTCCTCAAGTTATCTTATTTTTACTTCTCTGGAACATATGGCATCCTCCCAACAGAAGATAAGCAATCTGAGAACTGGGCTCTTTTTTTTTCTTTATTATTTTTTTATTTTTCTTTATTTTTTAAAAAAATAGTTTTGGTGTCTTAAACATGGGAATAGGCACAGGAACTAGACTTATCAGTGAATTCATCCAGGGAACTTCTAGCAAGGAACTTCTATCAGTACAGGTTAGTATCTGCAATGCAAATGGTAGTCTTAAAGAGTTTCCTGAAAGATTGAGTGATTTCTGAGGTTCCCACAGTCAATATGTGTTAGAGGGTAGACTTGAACCTGGTCATCCTGGCAGTCTTAAGCAAAGTAGTCTTGAACTTAGTAGATATATAACAAATGCTTATCAAATTGAATTGAAAAAAAAAATGCCTGGAGACTAGCCACAAAATATTTAAGGCAAATATTATCATGTGTCCATCTTGAACATAAAAGGATCTTATTATGGCTCCTTTGGAATAGTTGATTTTAAGCAGAGCTGCTATTGATGACCTATCTGAATGAGTTTATCTATAAAATATCTCCATTCTCACCCTCTGCTGTTTCCCTTTCCTCCAGGTAACTAAATCAATACATTTTTTTGAAGAGAATATTGGATATGGTGTATATAAACATAAGTGCTTAACTATAGTTATACTAAATTCTTTAAATATTAAATAAAAAGAGAGAAGCTAGAATACAACTCTATTTATAAATGACACTAATGGAATATCTATTTGGAAATCCTTGCCCTATCTGGTTATATCCATAACATCAGAGTTGAGTATTAAAAAAAATCATCAAAAAGATGGATGACTAGAACTATGATTCCCAAAGACCGTTCCCATGCAACCCATAGTAGTTTTATTGGTGATATAAACAAGAACTGATTAGGATAAGAAAATGTGGTTAGTTTCTGGTTGTACTGTTGAAAGGTGATGCCATCTGCATTGATGAGATCACATACTTGTTGGAGTATAAAAATATTTCAGTACAATAATATAAGATCTAAAGAAGCCCTAATAGGTTGGGAATTACATGGAGATTGTTAGAGGGCACCAATTAGCATAGTGGCTGAGTATTACGCTTCAAATAAGGAAAATTTGAGTTCAAATGTGACCTCAGACACTTAGTAGCTGTGTGATGTTGGATAAATCATTTAACCCCTGACTGCCTCAGTTTTTTCAACTATAAAATGAGGATAGTAATAATATCCATTTCTTTTGAGTATCAAATGATGTATTTGTAAAGTGCTTAGCATAATATCTGGCATATAGCTTTATAAATGCTTGTTCCTTCCCTTCCTTGATCCTTGAGTTCCTCTCTTAGGTCTCAAAACTAAAAGATTAAGTGCCACACAGTCCCTAGATCTTAATTGTTTTATGGATGATCTAAAATAGGCATTATAGTAAGCAGTAGAAGAATAATTGGATCTAAAAACTGCTTATTTTTCATGCATAATATATGTAAGCTTTGCAAATCCACTTCTGTCATGTGTAAAAGATAGTGACACAAAGTAATGAAGAACTGTTCATTAAATTTATTGGTCTATAACTTAAAGATGAAGGACTTTGTTTTTTGAAGGTGAGGCAGACTGCATTTTGTGTCCATCCTAAAGGACACATAACATACCTAGGATCAGTTCTAACAGTTCTGGTGGCAAGAGACTTTCCTCTGAAAAGTTTAACCATCACAGAGAAGAATTTGATCAGTCATTGGATCACTCTTTATATATTATTTTTTTGTGTAAGTAATTGCTGTGATTAGAGAGAAATCCCACTGGGAAACATTCATTCTACTCCATATTTTTGATGTGGATAGTCAGCACAGGTGGTTAGAGTGTGGTGATAAGGCCAAAATAGCATATTTTATTCTTTTCCAGGTCAAAATAGCATAGAAAAGTTGAGTGACAACATGCTGTAATAGAAAGAACACTAGGTTTAAAATATTTGGACCTTCAGGCAAAATTCACTCTGCAGAATCTATTCTTCTGTTCCCAGATTCTTTTATGCTCATTTTGCTTAAGCAGTATTAAAAGGAAAAAAAAAAATAAAAATATAATACTTGGACCTTGGCTTGAATCTTACTTTTGACATATGTGTTACATAGAGGGAACTTCGAGCAAATTAGTTCACCTTTCTGAGCCTCAGTTTCCTTAAAAATAAAATAAAATGAGGTTTGACTAACTGATCTGTAAAGTCCCTCTTGTCCTTAAAGCCTATGATCCATCTAATAAATCTTGATATAATCATTGTTAATCATGCCAGCTGATGTTGTTTGTACTTTTTTTTTCCCCAAAAAGGACCAATGATCCATGAGATGATGTCCTGACTTGTGCATGAATTAAATTTAAGTGAGGCAGAGTTGCACAAAATCAATCTACTTTCCAGAATCATTGAAATCCAGTGGCAAGACAAAAGTCAGAATGACTGAGATACCCCAGGATGCAGTTGATGACCTTGGTGTCTTTTATGTCTGACAAAGGGGTAACTGCTCCATAAAATCTACCTTCCCAGACTTTGGATCCCAAATATATGGAACATTTGTTCATTCTGCTTAGGGGAAGTCTTCACATGCTTGGAGTAGAAATCCTTCTAACTCACCTTTGGGACTGAGACCTGCCAATTCCCTTTAACCTTAACCATCTGTCAAGATTGTTTTACTGGGGTGTGGCCTTTGAGCATCATATAGATTCTTGGAGCTACAGGTGAGAGTTGGGTGAAGGTGGACACCAAAAATGGATTAGAAGACCTGAAAAGGGAGATGGAACACTTTGTTCATATCTGCCCTAGAAGCATGCCCATGTAAATAGAATTCTTATAGCTTAAATGCAGATCCTCTAATATATCTTACTGTGATTAACTTTATATAAGAGCTATATTTGTAATTCTAGGATTTATCTTTGTAGAGATGGTAGTTTGCAAATAATGGAGGTAATCCAGGAAAATTGAGTTTAGAAAAGAAAGAGAAGGCTTAGGACAGAGCATTGTCTAAATGCACATATAGGAGATAGGATTATACTGGAAAAGAGCACTCAAATGAGGAAAGAGAGAGAGAAAATGCAACAGCTGAGTCTCTCCATCTCTCTCTCTCTCTCTCTGTGTGTGTGTGTGTGTGTGTGTGTGTGTCTGTCTGTCTGTCTGTCTGTCTTTCTATCTGAAAGAAAAGAATCCAGGAGAAGGTAGTTAACAGTGCCAAATTCTGCAAAGAAACAAGAAAGATGAGGAATGAGAAAAGAGCCATTCAATTTTTCAGTAATTTGTGATCTTGAAAAGAATTGTTTTAGTCATGTGGTAGGAATAAAAGCCAGATTACAAAGGCATTCAGAGGGGAGTGTGAAGTCAGAGCGGAGACAGCTTGGTTTTTTTTAAGAACGTGATTGTGAAAGGGGGGAGTGATATAGCACAATGTCTTTAGAGAATGGCAGGGCAAAGAATATATTTTTTTTTTAAAGAAGGGAAGAAGCTGGACATGTTGGTAGGCAATAGCCAATGGATAAGGAGATTCTGAAAATCAGGAAGAGAGAGATGACCAATAGTATAAGTAAATGAGGCAGAAAAGAAAGGGAAAAAAAAGACGAATCATCATAGAACTAAAGTTCATTCAAGGCCAGCAAAACGTTTTAGCCTTTTGCGTGGTTGAAGATTGTGGGGGCTAAAGAGGTTAACCAGTGCCCAGGAAAATGTGAGCAGTGGATTTTAGATATCTCAAAAGTCATAGAAGGTGAACTTTTCATAAATTGGAAACTTAGAAAGTTATTGGGTAATGGTAGGGTTTCAGGAATATGAAACACCAGCTGAAGGATCCAAACTCAGATGATACATTGTTGCATTTTATAAATGGGAAAGAAGTAAACCGAAATCATTTTAACCCAGGGAATGATCCTTTTGAAGCATAGTATTTTCACCAGTTTTAAAATTTATTTGTTTTCTTTTTCTTTCTCATAGTTTTTTTCCGTTTTAGTTTGATTTTTCTTATACAACATGACAAATATGAACATATGTTCAAACAGGATTGCACATGCTTAATCCATATCAGATTGATTGCTGTCTTGGGGAAAGGAAAGAGAAAAGTTTGGTATACAAAATTGTACAAAAAGGAATGTTGACAACTATCTTTACATATGCTTGGAAAAATAAAATATTATTGAGGGAAAAAAAAAGGAATGAGCTTATTTAAAAAAAAAAAAAAAAAGAATGATTTTTGTCTCCATTCCCCTTACCCACTTACTATGTCATTCCTAGTTATTATGTCTCCTTGAACAAAAGTTGGAAAAAGTGTACTTGTTAAGGGATCACAGACATTAAAACAATGAATATTTGTATAATAAGTTTTTGTTTTCCCTTTATTTTTCATCTTCATAATTTCTAGAATAACCCACACTTCTCTAGATAGAAATTTCCTTTGTAACAACAAATACTTGGTGGAGCTAGGTAATGCAGTGGATAGAGCACTGCCCCTTAAGTCAGGAGAAATTGAATTCAAATCTAACTTCAAAGGCTTAACACTTCCCCTGTGAGAGGTGATCTTACTTTCCTTTCAAGTACTTTATTCTGCTACAGAATAGTCAAAATGAAAACAGAAAACTTTGTGTTTAGTTTAAATTATATACTTGAAGATATTATAACCAATTTAAAAGTTGGTTGGTTGTTCTTTGAACTTGAAGAGGATCAAAATGACATCTCTAGGTTAGAGTCAAGTTACAGTGTGTCCAACTGTGGCTGATCAGACCAATAGAAGGTTGGAATATTCTACTACAGGATAGGTACAAATAATCCATATGAACATTTAGGACAGATTTTCTAAATTTATGCATCTTAGGTTTCTTTTGAGCTACTTCAGTTCTGCTTTGCTCAAAGAGCATAGCACTTTCTTTAATGAACTATGCTAGTAAGTCCTGCTTCAGTATCTACCATGTCATGCAACCAATTCTAAAGTTCTTGAGAGACTTTGAGAGTGTTCTTGTATTGCTTTTTTCTGACTATTATGTGAGTGCCTGCTTTGTGGGTTCTTATAAAATAGTCTTTTAGGTAAGTGTACATTTGGCATTTGAATAATAGGGCCAGTCCACTGGAGTTGTGCTCTCTGCAGTAGACTGAATGTTTGGCAATTTAGTTTGAGAAAAGACCTCAGTGTTCAATACTTTATCGTGCCAGGTGATCAGAATCTTCCTAAGACAATTCAAATGGAAGTGATTCAGTTTCCTACTTGATGCTGGTATATTGTCCAGGTTTCACAGCCATACAACAATAACATTAGTACACTGGTTCTGTTAGTCTTCAGTTTGGTAGTCAGTCTCATACCTCTTTTCTTCCACACTTTCTTTCAGAGCTTCCCAAACACAAAGTTAACTCTGGCAATGTCACCTCATTGTCCATGTGTACATTCCTGGGAAGTATATTGCTGAGGTAAATGAAGTTATCCACAGCATTCAAAACTTCTGCAATTGATATAACTGATGTTTCTATGTATGAATGGTATATGGGTGATAGAACACCTGTGTTTTCTTGGTGTTAATTTTATTGCCAAAATTAGCACAAGCAGCAGATAATTGATCCATACTTTGTTGTATCCTAGCTTCACAGGCTGCCTTGAGTCCAACATCTTCTGTGAAGAAAAAATCATGCACCAACAATTCCTCTCCTTTAGTCTTGACTTGTAATCTGTTCAAGTTGAAGAACTTACCATCAATGTGGTAGCTGATCTTGATGTTGCAGATATCCTCATTAAAGGTATTTGACAACATGGATGAAAACATCATGTTAAAAAGCATGGGAGCAAGCATATAACCTTGTTTCACTCCATAGACATCACAAGAGCATCTTTTATTATCCAGAACCTGGTAAACATTCCATCATAAAATTTATATACAATACTAATGAACTTCTCTAGGCAACCAAATTTTGATATAATTTTCCTTAAGCCTTCATGATCCAAGGAGTTGGTCAAAACTACAAGCATTGTGTACAGATCTCTGTTCTGCTCTTTGCATTTCTCCTGGAGTGGATGGACAACAAACACCCCTTCTAATGTCACACTGGCTCTCAGACAGTTGACAATCTTCCAGGTGAAGGATCAGCCTATTAAAGAGGACTCTGGCAAGAATCTTACCAGTAGTGATGAAGATAGAGACTCTCCCCCTTGTGATTGTCACAGGACAATCTATTTCCTTTACCGTAATATAGATGAGCAATCAAAGTGTTCTCCTGGAGGGAATCACCTCCTCTTACCACATAACTCAGAAAATTTTAATCAGCTTTTGTATGAGCAATGGACCCCCCACCTTAAAAATCTCAACTGGAATAGAATTAACACCAGGTGCTTTGCCACAGAAGAGGAGTGTAACAGCATTCTAAACCTCTTCTTCAGCTGGAAATTTATCAAGTGAGAGATTGAATTCAACCTGAGGTAAATAGTTAATTGCCTGTTGAGAGCACTATGAAAGTATTCAGCCCATCTTTCCAAGATCATGTCCTTATCATTAATTAATGTGGCTCCATCAGCACTGCGTAGTTGAGATGCACCATAAATAGTCTTCAGAGCTTCATAAAAGTGCTTTGGATTGTTACTATCAGCATAAAACTGAATTTCACTTGCCTTTTTACCAAACCAAAATTCTGCAATTCTCTAAGTTTTGTGTGTACTTTACTTTTGATGGAACTGAATTCTGTCTTTTTAGGGCTGGTTTAACTATCCTGCTGGTAGTTCTTGTTTTTCATTTAGTAGCTTCTGAATTTTGCCATCTTTTTTTTAAAAAACAGTCTTGATGTTTACAATTATTCTGACCCGGTTGAGCAAATGCTATGCTGTGTACCAAACTTCTAAAAGCTTCCCATTCATTTTCTGTTCCATTATTGCCAACTATGTGTTGGCTCAACTTTCCTTCCAGGCTAGCAAGAAACTGTTCCTACTTAGAGAATTTCTGTAATGTGTTGATATTAAGTCTTCTGGTAGTTATTTTGCCTTGGGGTCATACTTTTATTGAGTGAGATATTTAGCTTGGAAAGAATAAGTTTATGATCAGTCCAGCATTCTGTGCCATACATTGCCCTCATCAATTTCATATCCTTCTATTTCTTCTCCTCATAATCAGTCTACTAAATGCCAACATGTGCTGCACAAGTGTATCTGTGAAGTTTAATTATATTTAAATAAATGAAAAACATTATTGGTGATGAGAAGGTCATAATGTGTACAAATCTTTAGTAGTAAGTGACCATTGCTTTTGCTGTTTCAAACTCCATTTCTCCCAAGGATTCCCTGCCATTCTGGTAGTAGAGCATACTCTAGTATTAAAGTCACTTAAAATTACAAACTTATTGTCTTTTGGCACATTGATAATAACGATCTTCAGATACATATCCAGATTTGTCAAAAAAAATTAATTTTTGACCCATCAAGGTTTGTCTTGTTGAGAACAGAAGCACTCTGACATGGCATTTTCCTGCAATTGGCAATCACATTGTCATGAGCCTGTCATTCATTAGTTTTGATAGGCTTGTTTATTAGATTAGTTTCATGACACTCCCTTTTCCTGTGGCTCCTCCAGAAAAAATGTGTACCCAGCTCTGACTTCAATAAACTGCCTGTGTCAATCAACACTGCTATTTGGATGCAATACCTGCTGAGTTCTTTAGCAACAATAGCTCTTTGTCTTTTAAGTCTACTGGATTTTGTCTTGTCTATAAGTATGCACACATTCCATGTAGTGATGGTGAGTGCATTTTTTTGTATATTTTGTGTGTGTGTGTGTGTGTATAGACCACAATGTGGGATCCCTACCTCCTACAATAATCAGGCCAGGTTTGGGGAAGCAGAAAAATTTTAGGACACTTTTTCTAGCCCCTTCCTTATACCAGAAGGTGAGCAGTGTGGTCCTTAAAAGGCTTCTCAGGCACCCAAGGGCAGCTGAATCTCACTGCTGTTTCTAGTGAGAAGATGATCCTATGGCTTGAGCTGCCTTTGTGCAGCATTGTGACTACAGCTCCCAGTGTATCCATACATGTTGCTTCATCACTTGCCTGTCTCCACAAGACTTTGAGATGTCTAAAAATAGTAAAATGGCATGGGAAATGTCTTTTGATTCATGCAAAATTAAGTTTAAATGAGTCAGAGTTGCATGAAATTGCTGGCTTCATTCTTTCTTCTAGAGTCATCACAATCCAGTGGCAAGACAAAGTCAAGATGCTTGGTGATGGCTCAAGATGCAATAGATCATCCTGGCATCTTCACTGCTTTATCTGCCTTCATGGCCCTTGGAATAAATTATTCTTATCTGCAAATTCCTTTAGGGGAAGCTTTCATTAACTTGGAATGGACACTTCCTAATTTACCAATGCTTTTGGGACCTCTTGGTTACTCACAACCTGGTTTAGCATGTCTGCCAAAATGGTTTACTGGGGTATGGCCACTGCAGTATGTTGCAATATGTTCCACAGGTAAGAGTTAGGTGGATCAGGTAGACTCCAAAGGTGGAAAGCAGACTTGAAAAGGCTTGGCAGCCTTCACACCAGAGGCACTAATCCCTCCATAAACACACCCTCTACCCCAACTTAAAAGTTACACAAACAGCAACAGATGTCCATCAGCTCATCTGGATTACTTTTCCAGATGGATCCCAGAAAGTAAATCACTCAAAACTGAAGAGCATTATCCCTGTCCATTTTTTTTTTAAAGCAATGTTTGCTGGTGCTCCTGGTCCATGATGGCTACATTCCTCACCAAAGCTGTCATTATAAGCCTTCTTTCTCTGACAGAGGCCTGCAGGGCCCTGAGTGTTATCAGACACCTCTTCTCTGTCACTAATTACACTAGGAATGTCAGGTTTATCTGGAAAAAGGTCTTCAAGGTCAGAAATTTCCTTTGGGCTAATCCACTTGTATTCAGGAAACTGTACAACAAACTTTAGGTAAAGTTGACTCTTTTTCAAAGGGATTACAATACTGTGGCATCCCTTTTTCTGAGTTACATGGACACGGCTTCATTCCATCATTTTCCATTTTACCATGAGGACATTTCACAGTGATCTGATAATATCTAGATACTTCAATGAAAACCAAAATCCACATTCTGCTTCAAGAAGTTCTATCTTGTATGTCACATTTACCTCTCTCTGGAACACCTCATGTTCCTTCTCTTGTAGCAAAAGAAAAATGCTTTATGATTCCATTTCTGGGATCTGATCTGTTTCCCTTGTTCATGTTTCATATTTTTATGTGCATGGACATCAATAATCTTCACTTCTTTTCTTCACATTTTTAGCGACATATTCCTCTTTAATTACTTTCTTTTCTTTATTACAATTAGAGCATACAGACCACATCTACTTTACTATCTTAAGAGTTAGATTATTATCATTATTTGTATACCTGGACCTGACATGCACTTCATTTATGAACAGCTTCTATCTTGCCACCTTGGCCACTGCATATATTGCAAAAGGAGGATATTTTTGCAAGTTGCAATTTGGCGATCTTGCTGTTATACTGATCTTATAAAAGCACTTTGAGTGGATGTATCATGTCCTCATTTCTTCTGTAATTTTGACTTTTATGTTGATTATCCATAAAACTGATCAACTTTCTATTTCTATTTTCTATTAAATTTTCTATTTTCTATTAAAAATTTCTATTTTTTTTTCTATTTCTATTTCTATTAAAAACAGAAGAAAAAATATCACTGATTCCACCACTATCTTCCCAAAGGCTTTGTTCTCTATTCTAGTCATATTTCTCCTATTTCTCAGGAGTGATAAAATTTCATACACAAAACTGATTTTTAAAATTTGTCCCTTCATTTGGATTTTCATTAGGATGATATTCCTTGACAAAATTTCTATATCCCTTCTTTAACTTGTTCTCACTGGCAATGAGAGTGACCTCTGGGATGTCACAGAACTTTGTAGCAAACACATTTGCCATCCTGAGGCAAAGAAAGTTTGGGGAATTGTGGGCTCTGGAGAAGTCAACAATAATATATATATATATATATATTGCTTTTTGCTGAGGCAATTGGGGTTAAGTGACTTGCCCAGGGTCACACAGCTAGGGAATGTTAAGTGTCTGAGACCAGATTTGAACTCAGGTCCTCCTGACTTCAGGGCTGGTTCTCTATCCACTGTGCCACCTAGCTGCCCCAACAATGATATTCGAAAAGTGGCAATGAACTGAGAATTGTAAGGATGCTCATTAATTGAAGAATGGCTAAACAAGTATGGTATATGATTGTGAGGGAATACTACTGTGCTATAAGAAATGATGAGCTCAACGATGTTAGAAAAACATGGAAGCACTTGCCTGAAATAATGAAGAGTGAAATCAGCAGAACCAAGGCAATATAGTACAACAATATTGTTTTTAAAATGACTTTGAATGAATAAATTATTTTGACTATTATAAATATCCAAATTAGCTAAAAAGAACATATGATTAAAGATACTATTTGTATCCAGAGAAAGAACTGATAAATAGACATATGTATAGAATAATTATAAATATATCTACATGCCTATATACTTATTTATGTCTAATTATAGCTATTTCTAGTACAGGGAGGTAGGGAGTTGTGCTCTTGTGACTCATGTCTTACTATTTGAGTAGATTTATTTACTAAGAGCTAATTAAGTTTATTTTTTCTGTCTTCTAAATTTCAAACACGTTGAAGGATTTGGAGACCATGCCATATGAGAATCATTTAAAGGGCTGTTTGACCTGGAGAAGAGAAATTCAGGGGAAAAATAATAGCTGTCTTCTAGTACTTGAAGGGCTGTCACAAGTATTAGACTTGCTCTGTTTGCCCTAAGAAGGTAAAACCAAAAGTAATGGGAGGAATTTGCAAAGAGTCCAATTTAGGCTTGATGTCTGGAAAAACTTCCTAATAGTTAGAGCTGTCCAAAAGTATAATGGATTGTCCAAGAGATACTGGATTCTCCCCCTTCTTGGAGGTTTTCAGGATTGCCATCTATCGTGTTACAATAGGGATTGTTTTCATGTGTGAGCTGGAATAAATGGCCACTAATCTGATTTGAAGATTCTCTGAGACACAAAGTGTCCCAAAAACCCTAGGGAAGTTTTAGTTTTTAATACCTCCAGAAATATAAATGATACAAATTTACCAAAAAGAAAATCGAAAGGTTATTTAAAATTCTTAAATACTTATTGTTGTTGTGGTTGTTGTTAAATCATGGCTGAATCTTTGTAACTCTTGTAGGGTTTTCTTGGCAAAGATGCTGGAGGGATTTGCCATTTCCTTCTCAAGCCCATTTTTCAGATGAGAAAACTGAGACAAATGGGTTTAGTGACTTGCCTAGGGTCACACAGCTAGCATGAGTCTGGGGCCAGACTTGAACTCAGGAAGACTGACCTCAGGCCTAGCTCCCTATCTGCTATGTCACCTTGATGCCCAAATCAAAATTCAACCTAATCACCATATTGTACTATTATTACTCTAGTACTTATACTGTATTATTCTAACTTTTGAATTTTGTAAAAACTTTCACCAGCTGCTGTTCAGTGACTGAAAGGATTACATTTGCAATACAAGCCTTAAGATTATTCAAAGAACAGGTTTTTTTGTTTTTTTTTAAACATACTATATGATTTTGGTGTGTAGTATTTATAAGTGTGACATTATTTAAAGCTTAAAATTGCACTAAGGCTTTTGGAACAGTATGTAGTTTAATGTCTCATGATGCCAGGTAGATCCTAAATATTAATGATGCCTTTTCTCTTGAATGTAAAGTTCTTTGAGCTCAGAGTGTTTCATTTTTATCTTTGTATTGCATCTATCTAACAAGTAATAGGAACTTAATAAATGTTTGTTGGTTTATTGATTGGTGATATACAAAATGTTTTTGCATTATTTCATTTGATTTTTCACAATAAGGCAGATTGTATCATCCTAGTTTTACAGCTGAAAAAACTGAAGCCCAGTCACTTGTCTTGGGTCACATAATTACTAGCAGAACCAAGACTAGAGATCCTCTGTCTCTCAAATGAAAGGCATTTCTACTTTATCATATTGTCCTCTTTTAGTTCTAAACTCTCTTTCAAGTGGCTGAGATAAAAATCGATTTGATTTGTGTAACATTTTCTACATGTTTTAATTTAATTATTAACATGAATATTATAATAGACTGATTATATAAATTTAAAAAAGAAGACTGGGCTTGAAAACTCAAAAAAAAAAAAAAAAAGAATAGTTAGGATTTAAATGAAACAAAACAGAACAATACAAAACTTTACCCAGAAATCAACTGCTGTGAATATAGCTATTTAAACTATAATTTATGAAAAAGTGAATACAATTAAATCTGTGCTGCCTGCATACAGTAAGCATTAAATATATATTAATTGATTAACTGAATTTATGCTAATCATCATAAGCATAAAGGAAGAATATACCAACCCAATCCTCCAAATTTGCCTGTAGGGAAAAAAGTAATTTTTGGTGTAGCATTCTTCCAGTTATAAGAATAACCCACAAATATTATATGGGCATTAAAAAATAAACTAATATAAATAATCTGTCCAATTTATGTCTTATAAAAGAAGCACTGAATTAAAAATAGACCTCAAATGGCAGAGTGGGAAGGGTGATCAGAGACCACCTCTTCCAACCTCTCTCTGATCGAGAAGGCTCCCTCTCACCAACCTCTCTAAATAGTTCAGTGGTCATCCATCCAAGGCTTGAAAATCGCTAGCAGGAAGATATCTATTATCTCCTGAGGCTGCTCATTTTACTTTTTGATAGCTTTAATATATAGGAATTTTTTTCCTTATGTCAAAGCTAAAGTTTTTTCCTTGGCAATTTTAATATTAGTTCTGCTATCTGGAGAGAAAAAAGTCTAATTATTCTTCCACATGACAATCTTTCTAAAGCTTAGAGAGAGTTATCATGTCAGGACTAATTTTCCATTTTTTTCAGATTAAATCTCATATGGTATGAACTTGAGACCTTTCACTATCCTAGTCACTCTCCTCCAAATGCTCTCCAGGGTTTCACCATCCATTCAATAGGATGCTGTCTACAACTAAACAAGCACAATATTCCTGATGCAATTTAACCAAACATAGAATATTGGGAGTTTATCTCCTATTAGTCTTTGAATCTGCTTTTTAAAATGTCTATATAATATTTGTAGGGTTTTTTTTAAATAACAGCAGAAAGAATGCTACATTAAAGAATACTTTTTCTCAGGAAAATATTGAGATCTTGAGTTTGTACCTTCTGCTTAATGGTAGATAGTTATTTCCTTGATCACTATCATACTTTTAAGCATTCCTATGAACTATAAAAATTTCCAGAATAAAAAAAACGATATGAATGTTGTATAATTTGTTTTATAATCTCCCCTCCCCCAAGAAACAAACAAAAAACCCTCCCAAATCCAACAACTATTCTGATAAATCCTGATAAATTCATATTAAATTTTTTTTTTTTTTGCTTTTTGCTGAGGCAATTGGGGTTTAGTGACTTGACCAGGGTCACACAGCTAGGAAGTGTCTGAGACTAAATTTGAACTCAGGTCCTCCTGACTTCAGGGCTGGTGCTCTAACCACTGCACCACCTACCTGCCCCATGATATTAAATCTTAAAGGAACATTGGGAGTCATCTAGTTTAACCATATTTTTTTGTATGCTGCCTAGGGCAGATGCTTACTATTAAGAATGATGTTAAATGGCTCTGTTATATGTGGAAGACATCAATGGTACAGTAGAAAGACTAACTCAGAAAATCTCATTTAAGTCTTGGCTCTGATATTTGTTAGCTGTCTGAACCAAGGCAAGTAATTAAAAACTCTCTTTGCTGAGTTTGCTTATTTGTAGAGTGAGGGGGTCCATAGATGATTTCTGTTTACTCTAGCTTTAAAATCCAGTGATTCAATCATCATTTGAAAAACTAAATTCTTGTCCAGCATCTCTTTGGCCATTTGATGACAAACACTATTGCCTGATCTATGTGACTTGTGTTTTCCTAACAGAATTAATTTCGCCTAAAATAATATTACAGCAAAATGTATTGTTTAAATCAGTCTATTGCTCAGTTAGTGGAGTTTCCAGCTGATACATTTAATTGTTCTTGTGTAAACAAACCAAGCATTAAGTGGGGAATTGCCATAAGTCTACTTGGAAACAAAACCTGTCTGTGGATAATGGACACACCCAAGCTCTGAAAACTAGTTTTGAGCCACTAGAGAGTTGTGAAGAGAGAACCAGAGAGCTCAGGGAATTGGAATTTGAGCCCTTGGATTCAACACAGAAATCTCCAATGAAGCAAAAAGGATCAAGGAGAACTCAATGTGAAGCAGAGTGTTAGCAGATACCAAATTTTCTTTTAGTGCTCTGTTAAAATGTTATTATTTCTGCTTACTCCTTTCAATTCTTATGGTATTCTTCATTTTCAATTCCTCTTTCAACCCTTGGAAATCATTCTGATTAACCTTTTCAATAGAGCTTGAAGTCTCTGGCACATAGTAAGTCCTTAATATATACTTGTTATCTGATTAAAACTTCATACAAAGGCATTTCTGCCAACTAGCAAATTCTGGAGTGGTTTGAACAAAAGATAATGACCCACACTTTTAAAGTTATTATTCCACATGCAAAAATTTGAAAAGTAAAAATTAATGACCAACTTGAGTAATTATTCTGAGTCAGTCAAAACACATAGATTAAAGGTTGCTTTTAAGAAAAAGAAACTCCTAAGATTTTGTGAAAGAAATCATATCACAGGTTAGGTAGGGGTTAGAGGACAAGTCATTACATTCTCTTTCTTGCTTTGATACTTATTTAACAATGAATAAAAAACAGCTGGTTGAAAGCCAGGTTCATTGGTTTCTTAATTCTGTTCCCAGAGTCTGGCCTGGTTCTCAGCCAATGAATTGCATAGGTCAAGGGAAAGTGTTTTTCTGACAAATTATTCCTTTAATTTTAAAATTCTTATTTCTGTAAAGAATGTTTTGTACTTGTAATTTTGTGACTTATGTGAGGCTTGGTAGACTAAACTTTCAGGTATGTTATGTACTTTTTAGTTATTACGAAAGAGATTCCTCTGTCATTGCTTTCTGCTTTGTTATTACTATATAGAAATGCTGACAATTTTTTTGGTGTTCTTTTTGTTTTCAAACCGGTTCTTTTGAACCTCTGTCAATTCACTACATTATTTCAGGGTTTTTATAAATGTACTTCATGAACAATTGTGGAAGAGCAATGTCAGGGGAATCTTGGTCTAATACTAAATGGAGAGCCAGGCCTGAAGTGAGTAGTTCAATGCAATGTGATTCAGTTAATCAAGGGCCCATTGCTGATATGTTTAAATTAATGTCTTCTTAAGGGCAGTCCTGGGAATGACATCACAGGGTAGACTTGATTCTGTTATTTTACTAGTTTAGGGAAAAGATGAGGAATTAGAAATATTTAAATTTTGAATTTTGTTTTGATGAGTTTTTCTTACTATGGCACAACTTTGTTTTGATGAATAAAATGTCCTTAGATCACTGATGGGAGGTTTTATGAGAAAATAGCAAACTCTAGTACATATGAATAAAATCTTTGCATGACATTTGCTTTAATTAAACTTTCCTCACTTGACTAATAGAAGTAACAGAGCTGTGAACTTGAATTCAGTGTCTTTTGCTTAGGTGTTAACATTTCCTAAATATGAAAATTAAGAACATTCTATTCTTAAAAAAACAGTGCAGAACACCTGACATGATATTGAGTAATTATGAGAAAAATCAAATGTTAGCATGTAAACCATAAAATTTTCACAACACATCACTTGCTTATATTTGTAACCTTAATGCTGTTCTGACACTATTTCTTTTTGTCATCTCAGTTGTGTGTTTGTGTGTGTCTTATTGTTATAGAAGCCAGATACTTAGCTTAGAGAATGATGTTTGAGTTAAAAATCATATCATAAAATTTAAAGCTGGAATGATCCAAGAGGGCCTTTAACCACATTATTTTAAAGATGAGGAAATTGAGTCTCAGAGAATTTTAATGACTTTGTCAAAGTCAAACAGGTAGTAAGATTTCTGTGATTAAAAATCCAATGTTTTTTTCTCTTGCATTGTTACCTATCTTTAGGTGTTAGAATCACAGAGGAGCTTACAATTACAATCAACTGCCTCATAAATATATGCTATAGAAGATGTGTATATGTGTATGGTGAGATAGAATCTATTATTTTTAGTTCCGGGGGGGGGGAGGGAGAGGGGAAACGACTACTATATATATAAAACACAGTTTAGGTCTGACTGATATTAAGAATTTCTCCTTAAAAGTGATAACTAGATGACTCTCTAGAATGATACCCCCTTCCCATACAAAGTAGTCTCAAATTTAAGACAGAGACTTCTTTCTCCTGCTACAAAGGAAGCAAACTCTGGAGCTGCTCTCCCAATCACCATTCACATTGGCATCCTGGGTTCCAGGATTTGAGATTCTATAACTCTTCATAAGGTTCTTGACTATGAGAAACTATGATGCAGATCATAAGTGCCAACTGAGGTATTTCCTCCATGAATATTGATTGATACTTATTATTTAGCCAGATAATTAACTTTTAGAAAAACATATTTACCAAAATGATAGAGTAAGAAGAATTGGTAAAATAAAACAAAATGAAACACCCCTGTAAAGTCTGTGACACTCTTTCCAACAAGCACATACAGAATTTATGAGAACATGGATAATAATAGTAATAATATTATAAATGATCAATTAATTAATGTTTATTTTTAAACTAATATGTCAATACTTAATTTTGGCTAATCAGGTTTGATTTTTTTTTTTAAGCTATTAAACTTCTGGTACAGTAGTAGAACTTCACAAATCAGGTATTTAAATGTCCAAGATTAATTTCAAATATTATTGGATAAATTTATACTTTACTTGGTAATTTTCTATTAGTAGATTAGAATAGTTTTTCTTAGAAAGATATAGTTCTTTTTATCTTTAAAGTATTTCTATATGACTGTTCCACTCTCTACCGTCTAGGTTCTTGATTCTACGTATTATAAGGGGTTGATTGAATTAATCAAATTATCCAGCTCCACTTTAAGTAACTGACAAAGTGGTAAAGTTGTTTCCCTCCCCCCCAAGCTGCTTTACAGTTTTCCTATGACTTCTTGTCTAATAGAGAATTCTTTTCCCTGAGGTTTATCCAATACTAGGATCCTTAATTCATTTTGTGTATTTGTGTGTGTGTATGCACTGAATCTTGACTTTCTAGTTTATTCCACTGATCTATCTTTTTTGCTTTCAAACACTATGAAATAATTGTAATGATTATTATTTTATACTAAAATTTATATTTTGGAAGCGATATTCCCTCTCCATTTCTACTTTTTTCTCTCAGGACATAAGATATTTCATTCCTTCAAATATATTATTTTGTCTAGTTCTATAAATGAACCCATGGTAATTTGGTTGTAAAAGAAGTAAAGCTGTGCATGAATGTAGGTAATATCATCATTTTGTTCTATTGAAGTGATACAATCAGGAACAATGAATATTCCTCCAATTTTTAAATTTTTATTTATTTCTGTAAAGAATATTTTACACTTGTAATTATGTAAGTTTTGTGTGGCTTAGAAGACTAAACTCACAGATATATTACATACTTTTAAGTTATAAGATATGTCTAGAATTTCTTTCTGATTTAAATTATCACTGAAGAGAAATGTTGATAATTTTTATGTGTCCTTTTTGTCTTTAAACAGGTTCCTTTGAGTTTCTGTCAAATTCACTGGATTTTTTTTTTCCCAGAGATTTTATAAATGTGCTTCATTTTATCAGTGTAGAAATAACCTTAGATTCTTTTGGAAATCATGAACCATAGGTCCAGTAATCCTGTCTTGTTTACAATACCAATAGTATGAGGTACTTAATCTTGTGTAACAAGGGACAGCAGAGTGATTATTTATATAGTGCTATAAATGTATAGAAGGCTTTACGATAGATTGAATTGTGCCAAAAAAAAAAAAAAAAAAAAAAAAGCAACCCAAACCACACATGAAACTTTTCCCAATAGGATTTATTGTCTCAAAGAACAAGCTGAACAATGCTGTGTTTGTTAAAATAAAAATAATTCACAGAAGAGGCAGCTCTTCAGGAGCTGACTGGAAGAACCGCAGTTTACCTATTCATGTTAACTGAGAGTCTGCTCCAAGATTCATTGGCAACATGAAAGACTTAAACTGGGTGAGTGAAGTCTATAGAACAAGAAATAAGAAAAAAAATATAATGGATATCAATAAATAGATACATTGGGTGTTTTAAGAGAATGTGGGGAAAAATGGAGAATGAGTTTGAATGCTTTGACATAAATGAATGAAGCCATCCTAGAAATAAAATACTAATAAAAATAATTATAGCTTTATATAATGTTTTAGGGTTTACAAATCACTTTACAGATATCACTTCATTCTCACAACAATCATAGAAGGTAGTGCTATTATGTTCATTTTACAGTTGAGGAAACAGAGGCAGAAGTAAGTGGTTCGCCAAAGTAGTAATTATTTGAGACTGGACTTGAATTCAGGACTTCCTTACTCAGGCTTTTTGATCTCTCCATAGCATCATTTGGAAGAAATTCTTTTGGGGCTCAAGAATAGAAAGGAGAAGGTTCAGATGAGGAATATGCAGACTAATATTGTCTATTGCATTAATTATAATTCCAATATCTTGTTTTTATGAAGGACATAATTATTACATTACATGCCCTCATTATCCTGGTCATCTGGTGTTCTACCCAAGCTAAATTTATCTTTGAATATAACCAAAGCAGAAGAGGGATGATATGGTATAGCACATATTTCTTTCCTGGAGTGAATTTTTTGGAGCACGTTATTTCACCAATTGATGTGTCCCTGGTGGGCAAAAAGTCACAGCTTTATTGATTAAAATCCCAGTGTAACATCCATAATTGGAGTTTTCCTGTAATTTGGTGCCAGTTTGCTTTATCATCATCTCAAGGGATGAGATTTCAGAAGCTATTTTTTGTACTACTGTTTGCTGATAAGGGGCTGATAAAACCTCTTGTTTGACCTGATATTAGATTTCCGGAGATGAAAGCATTGGAATGTGCTGCCAAATATCCTCAAATGTCCTGACAATTTATAACAGCATTAAAAAAATTCATGACTCAGGGAAAAATGATTTTTGCTTTAGATGTGCAGGGTTGCATGTTCATCCTCTAGTTACATATATTTTTATGCAGTGCAAATAATTTTGATCAATAATTAAAATTGGTAAACTGATCTGTGGGGAAAAAAAAGCACAACAAAAAAACTATCAAATTAAATCTAATAATTTGCTTCTCACAATCTCTACCTGACACAGCAAGTTACAGAGTTAAGCAGTACTGATTTAAATAATAACCAAAACCCAAATAAGTCCTACAAAAAGAATATCCTATTTAATGTTTGTTGCAAAGCAAACTGGCTGTTAACAACCCAGATCAGTTGTTGTCAAACCATTAAATTCTTGGGACAGTAAGCATTGGGGAAGAACAAGTTTCTTCTCAAAACAGTTTCTTCACTCTTTTGAGAAATTCCTCATTTTTTCACCCCCAAATTTGAGCCTCTGTTTTTTTCTCAATAGTATTTTATTTTTCCATACATATTTGAGCCTCTTTGTTTTTTTCTCAATAGTATTTTATTTTTCCATACATATGTAATGATAGTTTTCAACATTCATTTGTGTAAAACTTTGTGTTCCAATTTTTTCTTCCTCCTTTCCTCACCTCCCCTATCCCCAAGATAGCAATCTTACATAGATTAAATATGTACTATCCTTTTAAACATATTTCCATATTTGTCATGTTGTACAAGAAAAATCAGACCAAAAGGGAAAAAAAAAACACAAGAAAGAAAAAAAAAAACAGACAAAGTGAAATTTTCAATCCACATTCAATGTCCATAATTCTTTCTCTGAATATGATTGGCATTTTCTATCCTAAGTTTATTGGAACTGCCTTGAATTACCTCATTGTTGAAAAGAGCCAAGTCCATCACAATTAATCATCACATAATTTTGTTGTTATTTTATATAATGTTCTCCAGGTTCTGCTTGCTTCACCCAGCTTCAATTCATGTAGGTTTTTCCAGGATTTTCTGAAATTAGCCTGCTCATAATTTGTTTTAGTTTTTAAAAAGTTAAAAAAAAAGTTTTTTTCGACAAAGCTTTAATGAGGGGTTAAGTGACTTGCCCAAGGTCACATAGTTAGAAAGTGTTAAGTGTATGAGGCTGGATTTGAACTCAAGTCCTCATGACTCCAGGACTAGTGCTCTATCCATTGCATCATGTAGTTGCTCTGTACATAATTTATTATAGAACCATAATATTCCATTACAAATATTGTAACTTATTCAGCTATTCCCCAACTGATAGGTATCCATTCAATTTTCATTTCCTTGCTACTACAAAAAAGATCTGCTACATATATTTTTGCACATATGGGTTCTTTCCCCCCTTTTAATGATTTCTTTGAAATATACAGTTTTGTAGCCCTTTTGGACTAGTTTCAAATTAGACTTTTGTTTCATTGGATGGACATTTTTCCTGGGGAGACTCAGCAACTATCTATTAGTTAACCTGGGGTCTTCAGGCATCTGTGCTGCAGAAAGTTATTGCTGTTATTTGTCCTTCATTCTCAAAGAGAATCATAACTCTATGGAGGTGATGTCCTGACACGAAAGTAAATTGCATTTAAATAAGGGTTGGTTAAATCACTAGCCTCATTTTTTTTCCTTCAGAGTTATCTGGGTTCCAGTAGCAAGATAGAGATTAAGAAGACTGGTAATGTCCAGAGAAAGGAATGGGAATATCTTTTGGTTTTCTTTCTTTGAGATTTATTGCATGTTTACCAAGGTAAAAGGATTAGTGCCCTGGAGATCTTCTGCTTTCATAAGCTTTCAAGTAGAAAACCAAAAGTTTCATGCCTTGATACCTTTCCAACAACTTTTACTTTCAGCAAGGCATAGAGGAATAAGCCTAGATATACAGATTGCCAGCAGACTTTCCCACAAAATTGCCCTGTCTGAGTCAGTTAAACTGGTCGGAAGAGATAACTTCTGCCAGTTGTCTCCCATCTCTTCTACCATGTGGTAAAACACTAAAAGCATACCTTAGGGTTTTAGAATCTAGATGAAATACTCCAGATTTCTAAGTCTGAATAACACAAACCCCCAGACCATATGTATGGATCATTCACATTCCTTCCAACCTTTTGCATTTTCCATATAACCTCACTGTCAAATATTGATTCTCTGGTACTTCATAAGGAATGAAAAGTTAGGAAGAAAGCAACAGAAAAGGGAGCATTTTAGTATTCTTAGCACCATTCCTATTTAAATGTAAAATCAATAGCAAGTGATGAAATTAAAATCCTTTCTGTCTAACAATTTGTAGTGGGTACAGATTTCTTCCTCTTATAACTAATAGCTAAAAGATAAAATAATTGGTAAAGCTGGTTTTGAAGATGACTATATATTTTTTTAAAAATGGGAATAAAAAGTGAAGTAAGTTGAGCCAAGAAAAAAAAAATATGCACAATGACAATAATGTAAATGGAAACAATAACCATTATGAAACAATAGAAAATGAAAATTGCAAAATTACAAAGAATAGACTTGGCTTCAAAAAAATAGAAAAAAGAAAAAAAAACATTCCTTCATTCCTCTATTGAAGTAGGGGGTGGGGGTTGTCTACTAATATGGAACACTGCATGTAATGTTGATGTTTTCCCCCATATGCTGATCTGTTTACTGAATTTTTACTTTTGCTTTTTTATCTTAAAAAAATATTATTGTAAGAGTTAGCCTTCTGGGAAGGAGGGAGAAGGAAAGACAGAGGGGCATTGTAAAAACCAAAGCTATCATCCTGGTGAATGCCTATAATACATGTCACCGGGGAGGCTGTGCCAAGTGTTTGATTTGGGAGTTCTTAGCTTTAATGGGATTCAAAGATCAATAGCTGCCCTATCTATGGCATCAATATAGTGAGCATCAAGAAGCAAGAGAGACACTAAGTTGCCTAAAGAGGTGAAAATTGACCCAGAGTGGACCCTATGCGAATCACTAGTGGCATCAACTCTTAATTCTCATACTTTTTACCTGAGAAAGGGATATCAATAAAAGATCTCAGTAAAAAAAAAAAATAATAAAAATTAAATACTTTCCTCTCTTGAACTTTGTAAAGAGGAAACTGTAATTAACTAGAAGGCAGAACAAATAGACTTTCTAATGTAGACAAAATTATTTTTACCTTTCCAGCTTTATATTTTTACTTGCATATATTGCTTATGGTCTTTGACATGACCAACATAAACCTTACATAAGGGAATGTCTCACAGAGTATGAACTGTATCTCCTTTCTGAGGGACACACTCCCTGCTGGGAAGACCCACCCAGCAACTGCTAATTGTTCCCTGTGATTGGGAAATTGTGTCAAAGACAACTGGTCCTTGAGGGACAAAAGGATGGAATCTAGTTGGGCTATAAAACTTGTAGAAATGACTGCAATCTCTTGCTTTTTCACACCCTTGTTTCAGTGCCCGTACTTTCTCTCCTTTGGACTTTTGAAAAAAGGTAGCAGGGGATCTTTTCTCCTCAGCAATAGCAAACACAACCACAAGACAGCAGCTATGGACGCTTGACCAGAAAAGCCCAAGGTCGTATTGGCTCCCGGTTGGATATTAGCATAGATATTAGCAGTGCTGAGAATATATATTCTCGGTAACTACCTACTGAAGTTAAAAGCTCAAAAATTCTGTATTTGAGTGTGGACTGCCCAGAATCTTAAACTCTTTTTCATAAAAGTAGAACTTGGAGAAGACAATAAAAAATGATGCTGTGATGGACTAACGGCATTCTAAGATATGCCCTGACTGACCAGGAGGTCCAGAATTTGTTTATTACTCAGATGGTAATAGGACTGAAGTGAATATTAAATATTTATTCATTGTCTTTAAAAGGATGGAGATGTAATGAATATAATTATTTCAACTATTTTATGTTTTTTGTATTTCTTCTTATGATCCTTTGAGGCATGTATGTATATGTGTGTGTGGGTGTACACACACATGCACACATACAATATTCTCCATAGTAGAAGAAATAAATTTCTATTCTATACTTGATATTTTTGAACACTTTTTCTAGAAGGAAAAATCACCCTCATTTTGGTAAACTTTTCTATAGAGGTTTTTCTTCTGACTAGGGGCATTGAGCCAAAATCCAGAAAGAAATATGACCTTTCTTTTAGGATCATTTCTTTCTTCAGTGATGAATCTGGGTCTGGGTGAATCTGGAGTGGGGCACTATATCTCAAGGAAGGCAGCTCACAGTGAGATTCGGTTAATACTTTACATCTAATAGATCAGTAGTAAATGGATTTTACTCTGATGTGGCTACACTAGCAATCAAATATGATAATAATCAGAAGTATTACTTTCTTAATTGACTTGAAATGGTAAGGGGTGTACTATCTATGTAGTGGGGCAGAGCAAAGGTATCTAATTGATCCAAGGATGATACCAATTACTTGTGCTGATAAACCAAAAAATCTTTATTGTAAATCTTTATTATTGTAATCTTTGATTACAATAAATTTGTATTCATAGCTGCAAACATATATATATATTTGTTTTATTTTTAATATGCTAATTGCCCAAAGACCAGACTATAACTGCATAAAATTTTAAGCAAACCACCATAATTATATTGAAAAGCCTTCTTCCAAATATAAGATGAAAAAGTTTGTATTAATGGATGAAAAACTAGAGGAGAATAATTTAAAATATATAGAAAATCTATACTCAAAATATTCTGATTGAACAAGATTCACATTTAGGTATAACCTGGCTATATTTTTCTATGTGATCTGAATTGTAATAAAATAAATTGCAGATACTGCAATCATAAAGTTGTAAAGAATTTTATGCTACAAAAAAGAGCAAGCTATGATGAGAGACCAGTACATTAGCAAGATTTGAAATCTTGATATGGATTTGCTTGTGATTTTCAGAAGGATGAGTTCAGAGATGGTTGCACCTATCTGATTATCTAATCAAGAACAAGTTTGTTATGGGAAATCTAGCATTTCTGACTCCAGGACAACACCAGACAGGTCTGCTCCCTTATACAGAGGCTTTGCCACTGAGAATTTGTGCAAATTACACAAGCTCCTCATCTCTAAAGTAAGGAGATTGGATCAGATGACTTTTCAGCACCCTTCCAGTTCTAAAATATAAAATGTATAGCTAGAGTTGGAGTTTGGAGGAAAAGAAAAGAGATAGTCCTAATCAACAAACTTTCCAACCATTTTTAGAATCCTCTGAAGATATTCCCAGTACAGTAGTCTTTCAGATAAGTTGCTCTTACCTTCCTTTCTAGACTTCCAAGTAACTGTAAGCACATAGTTTCTAAAACACTTGCATTCCCTAGGCAAGTCTAAACCTTGTTTAAGCTGCTTCTTGTATATTTGTTGTTCCTTGATTTTAAGCAAATGAATGCATTACCCTGTGATGACAGTATTAAGACTTGGAAGGTATTTTGTGAGTTCAGGAGGACTTGAGTTCTATCAGTTTTAGAGGTGGTTGGATCTAGTAGAAATTTATGCATTATGCAGCTACCAAAAAGAGAAGTGGCCCTAGTGGCCATTTTATTGTGTACCCTGGAGTTGTTTGCACAGTGTGATGCTAAGGTGAAAAGTAAAATACCTAATTAGCAGTTCTGCAAGTGCTTTTTGTTATGATAAAATTTAAGTAAAAGTTCTTTAGCAGATTGCACTGAGGTTAAAAATGATTTTTTTCAAAGTTTGCTTTTTGATAAATACATGCTTGTCTTTTATATTTAGCACCTCTTTTTGTATGTTGGAATGAGTAAATTAATTGTAAAGGCTTTTATTAGCTGCTTACTAAGAGTAGTACATGATAGTAACTGAATAAATTGCCTCTTTAATTCATGATTCACATTGAATATTGAGTGATTTTTTTAATTCCCCTTCTCTTTTTTTGGAGGAACCCTTAGATAATTCCATTAAGCGATTAGTAAAAATTGTCCTTGGGGTTAGGGGTTTAATAGGCTGAAGAGGATGAGAAAAGGTATGTTAAAGGTAGGTTGCAGTTCCTAACAGGGTCCAAAAAGAGAGGGTTGAGCCCTCAGCCCTTAGACCCTGCAGAGGTACCTCAACTTCAGAGTTCTAGTCCTCATTTTACAAATAAGGAAACTGAAGTGCAGAGATAGGTGATTTGTCCACACAAATAGTGTGAGAAAGACAGGGTGTAAAGTCAGAACCCCTAAACCCACATCCAAAGCCATCCAACCATTCTAGGATAATAATACAGTTCTGGTGCTTTTCATATGTTGTTTCAAATACTGGCATGCCTCCTTTCCCAATCACAGATATTCTTAACCATATCTTCTAAACCAATGATCAAGTATATGTAGTCACTGGTAATACCTAACAATCTATTTTTCATCATATTTATTACAAGGAGAGAATTTTTCCTTCTGAACCTTGCTTGTGTACAAATGATAACACAGCTAGCTAACGTGCTAGGATTTTGGAAACGTGCTACAGCAAGAAATGGAAAAGAGATAATTTTTTTCCTTTTCTGGATATGAATGCTGACCAGGTGCCCGGGGCCATGTGAAAAAAGTGGGGGTGAGGAATGGGGAAAAGAGATATGGAACTTTAAAACAACCAACATTTTCTTGTCTGGGTAGGTGAGATTTTGTAGATGGAGTATAGTTTATAAACCATTCAAATACCATAGTCTATCATCAGTTGATATAAGAAATTTTGCTTTCACAGACATAAGAAAGTTAAGTTATCAGTTTCAATGAGGAGGAAATGGGAGAATTTGAAGAGATAATTTTAAATAATCTTTGCTTCAATAAAAGTCACTTTGAATGATAACAGCCAATAACTATAATGCTCCTATTTTGATTAAATGGAAACCTCCAAGTAATTTAATTGAAGAGAACTGAACTGGAAATAAGAAGTACAGATTGACTCTAGTTATTACAGTGTATTCTTATGTCACTATGGAAACTCCACATACAAAGGTGAATTACAGTATTTAACATGTTTTTAGACAGCTATTTTTTTTTTTTTTAATTACCACTGTCATTATGCAGGTTATTTGGAAAGGGGTGTTTAGAAAAAGGAGTTAGAAATACCAAATGCTACATTGCTAATGGCCTGGGCTTCAGTTAACAAGCAATGGTGGTTAGACAAAAGCAGAGGCCTTAGACTTCCTCATTTCTAATTTTCCCTCACAATAAACCATATATAGTCTTGGACTTTGCAAGTCATTTAAAACCTCCGCTGAAGAGTGGAAGAATAGGGTACAGGGTATTAGTGTTAGCCAGCATAGAAATCCATGCAATGAATTTTTCTAAACAAAAGTAGACATCCATGTTACTATTCCTTTTCTTTAGAAACTGAAATCTCCCTCTCATAATTACAGTCTTGAAGCAAAGGACACAGGAGGGAATAGATTCATGGCTTAGTAAACTCTCCTAAAGGACTCTACTGAATATATGCAGGTATAGAAAGGCAAGCAGGTTTAGGATTCTTGTGGGAGATTTTTGTAGCCTGCTTCCAAAAATAAGGGTCTGGGAGGGCTGGGTTTCTGGAAAGTTTTTAGGCCTGGCTGGTTGTCAGGATAATCTTCTCTTTCTAAATAAGTGCCTTGCTGTTTTGTAAAGTCTACAGCCCAGTTGACTGAAACAAAAGGTGTGAAGTTCCCTCTATTCATCTTAATGGGGTGTTAATGACTTCAAAGGCTGGCTGTGACCATTTAAATGTGAGCACTATTAATCAACTAGCAAAAACACAAACACCCAGCTTGATTCACTGAAATTTAATTGCAAGGGACAGTTGGGTCCAATTTTGGTTTTGAATGAAGACTTGTGTAAAAAAAAAATCTCCCAAATGAGCTTGCCTCCATGCCAGCTTGGCAGACTTAAGGAAAAGCCCAACAGGCATTGCCTTCTAACCTTTGATTGAGATTTAAAGAGCCTGTTACTCCCAGGGATTTGCAGTGTAGTTGTTGTGAATAAAATGAATAACTTTTACCAGCAGAGTAAATGTCTATTAAGCAGTAACTTGCCAAATTAAATTTCCTTCAAACTAGTTTTCATTTACCCTTTTGACTGGAATTAAAAACAACAACAACACTTTTTTTTTTAAAAAAAGATTTCTAAAAAAAAAATTTCTAGGCAAAGTTTTAAAATAGCATCTCATTTCTATGACACATTCATTCTGAACCTTCTGCTTATTCATAGTGTCTTCATTGGTGATGGCTAGAGCTATCATTTTCTCACAGCACGTTTGGGAGAGAATCATGGCTTTATCATGGTCAAAGTACTCAGCCTTGGAAAGAGAAATGAAAATCAGAGTTTGTTGTGTTTGTTTCTTTTGTTTTGGAAGGAATGGATGCAGTCAGTGAGTTCTGAATTTAGGAAATCAGAGCACTGAAATGAATCCCAGCACAGGTTAATTCAGTGCTAAATATTTCTCCGATGATTGTATTATTCACCCTCAATGCCTTTCCCTTGGAATCCATGAGTGTCCCGAAGCAGATGTTTGTATTCACTGGATATTTGTTTGTTTGTTTTGTAGTGAAAGACTAGGCCACAGATCTGCCTGGGTCAGGACCACAGTTTTCCTGAGATGCTCTGCTTACTAACCCAGGAGGTCCATATGCTGAACTTATTTTGTTAAGTAAGCAGGGCCACTGCTTGCATTGTGGAGGGTTCTTCAAAGAAGAGTTATGGTTTACAGGATGTGATACATTTATATTGTGGGTTAATTTTTTTTCCTTTCAGTTTTCTGACACCAGTAGCCAAGCCATTTTGGGTACTTTTTAGTTTCCAATTGTTTTTTTGCCTTGGGTAGAAAGTTGTAAGGATTTATCAGAAAAAAATGGAGATTGCACCCTTACAAATGATAGACAATTAGAGATATATATTTATTTTTACACACACACACATACATACACTACATATATACATACACAATACATATATATACATATTTACACACATATACACTATATATTTAAGTTAATTTGGGAAAGGTAGAGAAAAAGGAATATCCTATGCATATAGAATTTGAAGGGGGATAACATTCTGGAGTTCTGACAAATGATCAGACAAACTTGCTGATAAAATACTGTTTTCTTAAAGTACAATTTTTATATTTCTTAAAAAATTAGGAAATATTCTGTAGATTTTTGAGAAAAAGGTAGAAAGGGAGAGAAAGGAAGAAGGAGGAAAGGAGGGAGAGATAGAGGGAGACAGGAGGGAAAAACAGAGAGACAGAAAGAAAGGAAGGAGGAAGGAAGGATAGGAGAAGAGAGGGAGAAGGAATGAAGGGGATTGAGAGAAACAGCATGTTTTGATAGTACAATAAAAGGTTTTGTGAGACTTAGTTTTATCAATTATTGGGAGGTGCAAGACTTCAATAGAGTAAGATTTTAGATACATAAATATTTTTAGGTCTTATTTCTCCCTTCTCTCTCTCCCACCCTCTTTAAAATGCAAATTAAAAAAAAAACCTGGGAAAAGTTCATTTTAACAAGAATCTAGCAAGATTCAATTTCTTAGTAGAAAGAAAGCTCTAAATTCTGGGGTCAAATAACATGGGATTATAGTGCTGGCTTTATTATTACTAGTTGTATGATCTTGTACAAGTCTTGGTTTCTTCATCTAAGAAATGAAATCATTGGACCAGAAGATTTATAGTTCCTTCTGGCTTTAAATCTAGATTCCCACAGAACAGGTTACTTGTTAGTTCTGTTTCCTTCAATGCTCCTTATCCTGGGTTGTGAAGTGAAGATAGAATCATGAATTGTCTTTTTAATCCTTATGATATGTCAGACACTCATACAAAAAAAGGCAAAAAGTAATCTAAGGACCTCATTTTACAGAAGGAGAAACTCCTCTAAGCTTATTTAAGTTAATTGCCCAAGATCACATGGCTGATAAAATAGCAAACCAGTTCTAGAATGGAATTCTCTTGACTCTTACTAGAACCAGGACTACATTATTTTTAGAGTCAAGAAGTCCCTTGACTCTCCATAGAAGAACTGGAACTCTTAATCGAACACCAGATAGATAATTTTGACTATATTAAGATTAAAAATTTTTGTACAAACAAAACTAATGCAGACAAGATTAGGAGGGAAGCAATAAATTGGGAAATCATCTTTACATTTAAGGGTTCTGATAAAGGCCTCATTTTTAAATATAGAGAATTGTCTCATATTTATAAGAATTTAAGCCACGCTCCAATCGATAAATGGTTAAAGGATATGAACAATTTTCAGATGATGAAATTAAAACCATTTCTAGACATATGAAAAGGTGCTCCAAATCACTATTGATCAGAGAAATGCAAATTAAGACAACTCTGAGGTACCACTACACACCTGTCAGATTGGCTAAAATGACAGGAAAAGATAATGACGAATGTTGGAGGGGATGTGGGAAGACTGGGACACTGATGCATTATTGGTGGAACTGTGAACAGATCCAGCCATTCTGGAGAGCAATTTGGAATTATGCTCAAAAAGTTATCAAACTGTGCATAGCCTTTGACCCAGCAGTGTTTCTATTGGGCTTATATTCCAAAGAGATCTTAAAAGAAGGAAAGGGACCCACATGTGCAAGAATGTTTGTGGCAGCCCTTTTTGTAGTGGCTAGAAACTGGAAACTGAAGGGATGCCCATCAATTGGAGAGTGGCTGAATAAATAATGGTATATGAATGTTATGGAATATTATTGCTCTGTAAGAAACGACCAGCAGGACAATTTCAGAGAGGCCTGGAGGGACTTGCATGAACTGATGCTGAGTGAAATGAGCAGAACCAGGAGATCATTATGCACAGCAACAACAATATTATATGATGATCAATTCTGATGGACATGACTCCCTTCAACAATGAAATGTTTCAAACCAGTTCCAATTGTTCAGTGAAGAGAGCCATATACACTCAGAGAGAGGGATTTGAATGTGGACCACAACATAACATTTTCATGATCTCTATTGATGTTTGCTTGCATTATGCTTCCCTTCTCAGATTTTTTTTTTTTGTTGTAGATCCTATTTTTCTTGTATAGCAAGACAACTGTAAAAATATGTATACACATACTGGATTTGTCAAGTATTTTAACATAATTAACATGTAGTATACTTCCTGCCATCTAGGGGAGGGGTGGGGACTGGGGGGGGGATTTGTAATGGAAAGCTTTGTAAGGGTCAATCTTGAAAAATTATCTATGCATCTGTTTTGCAAATAAAAAGCTTTAATTAAAAAAAAAAAGTCCCTTGACTCTTACTTCAAGACCCTTTTCAAGAGTAAACTCACTTTGAGCGACCTTTAAGTTTTTGTCTTTGAAAAGACAATATAGCCTGACTCAGAGAATTCCAGTATTTCAAGAGTTTTAATTTTGTTTCATTACTTTTGGGGATTCTAAAAGCATTCTTGGTTACTTTATGCTTGTGTTTTCCCTTCTTCTGATAGTTGGGAGTTAGGAAGAAGGAGTGAGAAGGGGAAAATCATTTTCTTTTTTTGTTTCCTTCCTTCCTTCCTTCCTTCCTTCCTTCCTTCCTTCCTTCCTTCCTTCCTTCCTTCCTTCCTTCCTTCCTTCCTTCCTTCCTTCCTTCCTTCCTTCCTTCCTTCCTTCCTTTCCTTCCTTCCTTCCTT
>JAJPUD010004481.1:168968-195674 GCA_023553655.1 Myrmecobius fasciatus
TCCTTCCTTCCTTCCTTCCTTCCTTCCTTCCTTTCCTTCCTTCCTTCCTTTGCTTCCTTCCTTCCTTCTTTTCCTTCCTTCTTTACTTCCTTCCCTCCTTCCTTTTTTTTTTTTTTTTTTTTAGGGCAGAGATGGGCCTTCTCCTCCCTCACTCTATATAAGTCCAGGGTTCAGAATTAATTTCTTTGTGTTCCTTGCTCTGTTTTATCCTGAAACCCTGTCTGTTTCCTCAATTGTAAATGTGGGAATAATTATAGCAGCTCACTCTAGAGTTGTAACCTTCACTGAAAAATGAATGATTATAAAGCTCTTTAGAAAATACAAGGCCCTACAGAAATTCTAAACACTGAAGTCTTATTACTTCACAGGGTGTGATAAAGTAAAAGAGAGGTTTAATGGTTTAATATAAGCAAATTTAAATTCCTGGATGAAAGGTGTGAGAGAAGTTCAAAGTTATTTTATTATTATTAATAATAGGTGATACACTCCACCTTATCCTCTTCTTCTAATCAGGATACATTCTTTGGATTAAAGGGAATGTAGTTTCTCTAACTAACTTTTATCTACAAAGTGATGAAACATTCCTTCTGTTTTATGGATGGGGAGAAGAGTGGCAGCAAATTCCCCTGCTTCCTTTTAAAAATTAAACTTTTTTTTTTTTTAAAGGAGATGAGAGAATAACGGTTTATAGCTTACTTACTGCACATGTAGCCATTTCCACAAGTCTCCTTTTACAATTTTATTTCTTAAATGGGACCAGTTCCATGGTTACATGAGCTATTTGTGTCTGCCTTCATAGATGTACATAGGGACATTCTCCTTCATCTATAATAGGAGGAGCTGAGGTTCCTCCTAATTTTTTGCCTTTTGCCTCAATTTTTTTTTATTTTTTGAATCCATAATAAAATCTCATCAAGTCAGTAAAGGGATGGGCATGGCCCCTCCCTCCCATACAGACACACAAATCCATCTTTTCTTTGAAAAAAAGTCATAGTCTTATGTACAGAGTATTTTAAGGTCACAAAGCAAGTTCATGACAAAAACCCTCATGACATAGGTTTGGTATTTGACTACTCCATATTACAGATAAGGGTAGAGCCTCAAAAAGGAACAGGAGGAGCAGGAATTCCAACTCAGGACACTAGACTTTAAAACCAATTCTTTTTTCACCGCGTTACACAATTTCTTGGGGTTGAGAAAGTAAAATGGAATTTTTATACCAGTTGTGCTGGCTTACCCTTGATAAATAGAAACTTCCTGTGTCTGGAATCCATGTGAAGATAAGCAACTGGCATAAATCCTGGACAAATGTAAACTGGGAAATATTTTTTTAAGCTTCAGGTGCTCATCATCCTATTTTCATAGTCTTATCCTCTGAGGAGGAGCTCTTTTCCTTCCTTTTAAGGCTCAGGATTGTCTTAAATTCTACCAAAATTTGCTTTTAAAGCTAAAGTATAGCCTTTAATGTCCTTCAGTGTACAATGTACCCTGGTGCTTTTACAAATATTTGGTGATGAATTATAGATGAGATTCATTCCCTTCATGAATCTTAGTTGATCTACTTATCTTCCTGTGTAACTCTTGTTCATGTCCTCACATAAATCCTCTACAGGAGCTTTATTCAACTTGAGAGAGATCTTCCTATATGTCTATTCTTATGTGAGTTTTTTAGACCAAACTTTTTTCTGTAGGTCTTATTTAGGAAACTATGTAGGAGGTCTTTCTGGGCCTTTATGTACTCAGCACAATGTCATCCAAAAACAGGCAAGCCTTGTCAAGCTTTAGAGAATATCTCTCCAATTTGTAGCCTGCAGAGGATATTGTTCATGACATTGGCAAAAACAAGTCTCATTGACAAATTATCTTTCCCCTCAAACCACTCTCTCTTCCAATCATCCCATTATTGTTGATCCTTGTAATCACTCAAGTTCATAAACTTAATGTTCTCAATATTTGAAATATGTATGGGAGATGGAAGAGGGTCTTTAAAGCCTTATTTGATTCAATAAAGTTAAATGCTTTTAAGCAATAAAAAAACAATGATTATTATGAGATCTTGCACTTTGAGCACCTTTCTGTGATTCCATGACTATCAAGATATGATTTGCTCTAGAGTATCATTTCTGAAAGCCTTCTTTTCTCATATTTTTTGTGAATGATATCCTTCATATGTGTGTGGAACATTTTCTTAACGATAGTCTAGAGATTCAAAAGTAGTTATGTGGTTTAGTACTTATTGATGCTTATTTAACTATGCTTTTCTAGTAGGAATATTTTCCATGTCTTTTTCCATTTTTTTGAAATCTTCCCATTCAAATATTTTGAGAATTATCCTTCCTCATACTCAGAGTTGTAATTTGACTAGAATGGATTTTCTGCTGGAATATTTTTTTCTAGAGCTATTTCTACTTTTCCATAAAGCATATCAGAGTTTGTGAACTTAAAGTCCAGATCTGATGGTTTCATTGTCATTGACAAAGGAAAAAAAGTTGGTTAAAAAATAACAATACAATTGAATTTTGGGGGGCCTTTTTATGTTACTTCTGGTTTTATTTTTTAATGCTTGTGGGATGATCTGGCTTAACTGGGTCTCACCAACTTTCTCCAAGCGTATTTTTTTTTCTTCAATTGCTTTTCATTAGTTGATGGGGGTTCGGTGGGAAGGTAATAATGTCTATAATTTTCTATCCTTATCTGAGATATTGGAAATGACTATTTCTAAATTAGTGTTGTCTTTTCTTGCCACAATTCTTTTCTTGACAAAGAGGTCAAGGAAGTTTCTGAGCTCTTTAGTTCTCCTCATTGTGGTAATTGCTTTACCTTAGTTAAACTTCTGTAGGATATCTGGGTAGTCCATGTTCTCATTTCCCGTTTCCCATTTGTAGTCTGTTTGCATAGGTCAGGCTAGGGTTGTTATTCTTAAATTTTTTGTCTTATTTTTTTTTCTTGTATTTTGGTGTTGATTTTTCTTTCATAGATATGATGTACCTATTCTGGTTGAACAGGATGGTTTATTTGGAAATGATTGCCCCTTTGATAGCCTGTCATTTCCTGTCAAGATACCAGCAATTTCATATTTAGTACTTTCCACTTCAGTATAAATGATTATAACTTTACACATTCGCTCCTATATAGGAATATCATTCTTTCAGTAAATATTAACTGAGTGCCTGCTTTGAGTATAAAAACATAATTCAGGCATTTTTATTTCAAAGAATATAGATTTTAATTGGGGGAGGCAGCTATGATACATATGCATATGAAAACAATATTTTAAATAATAATACAAGAATTAGATAATATTGTAAGAACTGCCTTCACTGGTATGACTAAATCAAATAAATGATATGAACAATGAGTGCTTTGAAGCTAGCTCATAGTAGGTGATCAGTAAACATTTATCTCACGAATAAATTACTTCATAGGAAGACGATTAAAGTGCACTAAAGTAGTGAAGGTTTGATTAAACTAGGATTTGAAGGATAGAAAGGAGTTTGGAAGGGGAGAATATTAGAGAGGACCAGAGTATAAAACCAATATTAGAATAAAAAATGGAATTTTTGAGAAGAGCAAATAGACTAATCTGTTAGGGATAAAGATTTGGGGTAAGAAAATAGTGAAAATACAATTATGAATAAATGTTGAGGTCAGATTTCAGAGCCTTTAATGTAAAGTTAATCAATCTGTTAATAAACATTTATTAAGAGCTTACCATTTGGCACTACTATGCATTGAAGATGCAAAAAAAGAAAAGAAAAGAAAAGAAAAAGAAAGAAAACAATTCCTGTTCTTAAGGATCTTATATTTCATTGAAGGGAAGATAATATGCACATAAATAATTGAGTAAAAATGCATTAAATACTTACTATATACTGGCCCTATACTAAGCATTGTAGATAATACAAAAAATACAAAAAAGCCAAATAGTATGATTATATCATTGTAGGTCTAGATAAACCTGACATCTGGAGAGGTTTGGATTATGTTAACTCTTACCAAACAAATATGGGGTCTGAGGTTGGGAGGTAGAATGCCTAGCAAAAGGTGGAGAGTAAAATGTAGTAGCATGGCAGGAAGATGACCTGAGTAAAATCTATATGAAATAAATACAAAGTGATTTGAAAATGGGATGGAGAAGGAAATCACAGCGAGGTAGATCAGCATACTTCATGTAGAAAATAACATCTCTGAAGAAGGGGGGTATATTGTGACATAAGGTACAACTAGTGCAAAGGCAGAGAGTTGGGAAGGACAATAAGAAGTAAAATTTGACTGGATTGTGAATGGAGTAGAATGATGTGAGATAAGGCCAGAAAAGTTGAAGTGAGATTGAAAAAGACTTTCATGGCTGAAATAAGTTTTTTAATGTGATCCTAGCAACAATTAGGAATCAGTGAAGTTTAATGAACAGGGAGGTGACATGATTTGTCTTACTTTAGTAAAATTCTTCTTCCAGCTATGTGGAGAATGAAGTTGAGTGAGAAGAACAATTTAGAGGCTATTATAATAGCCCAGGCAAGAGCTGATAAGATGGGGCCCTGAACTATGGTGGTTTTATGAATAGAGAAAAGGGGATGGATAAATCAAAAGTAGAGATAGAATCAACAGGACTTGGCAATTGATTATATATGTGGGATGAGGGAGAATGAGGATTAGAGAATGATTTTAAAGGAGAAGACTTTGCTTGGAAGGATTGATGGTATCTTTGACAGAATGATGGATTTTGTTTTTGATAAATTCAATTTGAAATGATGAAAAATCTTGTATGAACTCTATCCTATGAATAATGGAAAGCCATATGAGACTCTTGAGTAGTATAGTAACATAGAAACTATTTTCTAAATATTAGTATTGCTTGTAGTTATAGAGCTAGTATATGTCAGAGGAGGGGATTTAGATGAATGGTTTCTGACTCCAAGTTTAGTGCTCTGTCTACTATACTGCACTGCTTCTTAATACAACACAAATGATTGACATTCATTTAGTATTTTAAGGTTTTTAAAGCATTTTATAATTTTTAATTTTTCAATTAATAGACCATTAGGTTGTTTCCCTTACATTGATTTTAAAAAAAAGATGATCTTATAACAACTTCTTGTAACAAATATGCATACTAAAGAAAAGCACATTTCCACATTGTCAAAAATCAGTAATATATGTTTCATTCTTGACTCCATCCATCTCTCTGTCAGAAGATGCATAGCAAAGTTCATCATAAGTTCTCTGGATTTATGGTAGCTTTCGTTGATCTGAGATGAAGTTATTTATCTTTATAAGGCTGTTATTGTATTAATTATTTTCTTATTTCTGTTGACTTCATTCTGCATCAGTTCATACCAGTCTTCCCAGGGTTCTCATTTCTATGATCATTTTTTTATAGTACAACACAATAGCCTATACAAGACAGTATCATTTGTTCATCCTTCTTTCCTTCTGTCCTTTGTTCTTTCATTTCTTCCTTCCCCAGTCTCTCCCCCTTTCTTCCCTCTATCTTCCCTTCCTTTCTTCCTTCCTTTGTTTGTTATTTCATTTGTTCCTTCCTTTCTTTATCATGAGGTTGTTCATAAGATGATAAATTTCACAGCCACAACAACTTTCCAAGACTGTAGTATAGTGGGATAGGTATCTATGTGATCTGGAAGAGTATACACACAGTCTGCAAGTTACATGGCAAATGTTCTTAGAAAATCAACTGGGAATTTTGGAGTGCTATTTTTGGCCACATCTTCAATGCAGGGAAATACTTTAATATAGTTCATAGAGTTCAAATCATACACAATCCCAAATTTATCGACGAAATGAAAATTGCCTCCAAATGTAGGGTTGACAATTTAACAGACAAAAGACATTTTACAAAATTTATGTAATTTTAAAAAAATGATAGCTTTTTTATTTTCAAAATATATGTAATTTTAAACATTAACCTTTAACTATCATTTTCTTAATACTTAAAAGTACCTGTTCTAGCCCATATAAAGAAAGTTTTTTTTTTTTAATTGGAAAAAATAGCCAAGAAAGTTAGAGAAGCAGAAAAATAATAGAGGTTAACTTCTAAGAAAAATTTTAATTCCAACCTAGCTCTCAAAACATACATAATTTCCCTCAGTGGGATTAAGGACCTTGAATAAATTAAAGCCAAATCCTTATTCTGAGGTGAAATTTTTTCCAGGATTTTCTTTTGCCAAGCAATTCTTTAATAGGAAATTGGGCAACATTTCTCTAGGTTTCCCTTTTCACACAGGAGTCACAACTAGAGCTCTAGACAAAAATTTATCCTATGTTTCTGTACTCTAAGCATCTGAATTTTTTCCCAATTGCATGGGATAATCTGAATACAGTTCCAAATTAATCTCACTATAGGAGAGCCAGACTCAGTTTAAATAAAAAGAAAACAGGGTTAGGGAAGCCCAGATCACAAAGTGGCCTGCTAAAAGGGATTAAGCACTCAAAACTGATTTGGGTTAAACCCTAAAAAAACAATTGAAGGCTCTCCACATCTAGACCAGAAGCCAGAGGCATTGCTTGCCTGAGGCCATAAAACTGCATAGAGACCACATTGAGGCCACATTAATATTCTTGGGCCTTTACTTTATTTTACCCAGATGTCCCTAATACAGCAATTTGACTTATCAGGTTTTCTAGAGGAAGAGTGAGCATGGGTAAGGGAAAGAAGTAGGGAGGGTGAAGAAGAGAGGAGTTTGAAGGAAAAAAACTCAATGATTAATATGAAATGTTCAGAGGAAGTGACAAAGATACAAAAAGAAATAGAAGTTTGGAAGGAGGACTAGTTTGCAGGGATAAATGGTGGTTTTCAGAGACAATGAATTAGAGATAATTCTAATGAATTAGAAATAATTAGAATTATCTAAATTTAATACAAATATGCCAAAATTAAGGGACAAAGTCATCTTCTGAAATTAAAAGTAACAAGAAGTAACACAATGTCAATAATAACAAATATAAGAAAAAAATAAGTAATATAATAATAATAAATAGTATGAGAGCACTGAGTGCAACGATAAAAGTCTATAACTCGGAGAGAAGAGAACATTTCTAACTATGACATGTTGAATCATTTTTATGCAGATATTTAAAGAAGCTTTCAGTAGAGATATAGATTGGTGATTTTATATGAACATCAGAAATGACACATAGTAGTATGTCACTATTTCATCTATCTAGCCCAATATCCTGTCTCTGACAATGAACCAAGAAAACTTTTATATGAAAGTATGCTAATTGTTCTTCATGATAAATTCCTTAGAGGCTAGAGGAAGCAAATGAAATAAAAAAAATAGAATCATAGCATATTGGAACTGGAAAGGACTTGAGAAAGTACCAAGTCAAGTATTTCTCAAACATTTTGAGGTGCTGAAAACCTTTATTTTGAAAAAAGAGCTTCACCAAAATCCTTGCAATAAATCTTTAAAAAATGATTTTAAAGTGCAAACTGCAAATGTTACCATGTCACATGATTTTAAAAGTTATATTTTCAGAACAATGTTTTATTTTGGGGTGTGATGATAATATGGATTTCCATGTGGGAAAGTGGTCTCTTTCTCTTTTTCTCTCTGTATCTGAATGTCTCGCCCTCTTCCTCTCTCAAGTATATAAATAGTTGCTATGTGTGCATGAATGCACAGGCTCCTGTTTTCCTATTGTGTTTATTCTTTTCTGAATTTAGGTGATTGAACATTAGAGATGGAGCAGACCAGGTTATGACCTTGTTATCTTCTGAAGTTGTAAGATCCACCAGATAACCATTAACTGGAGTGAACAGCAGAGTCTGCTGTTAGCAGTAGGAATAAAACATGGTGAGGAATGCCCTGCTTGACTCAGCCTAGAGTGAAATGACCCATCAGCTGAGATACTATGTCCTAAAATCAGAAAATAGACTCATTCCTTAATTATGCCATACCTAGAAGTGAACTTGAAAAGAACTGGCAAATTTAAGTATGCATAAAATGATTTTATATATATATTTATACATACACACACACACAAACACCTACACACTTATTTTGAATAGTAGTGACCTCTAGGGCAGGGATAGAAGAGGGAAGAAAAAAAAAAGTTACATGATAACTTTATCATATATTTTAAAAAGACAGCAAGTTATATGTAATTTTCAGTTTCATCTTTTAAAGATTTCTACTGTTATGGAAATACTTGTTTTGTTTCATAAATTAAAAATGAAATAAATAAAACTTTAAACAAGTGAATTTGGCAGGAGTGGGGAAGGGGAAATGTTTATAGTCATCAATTTATTTATTTATTTATTTTTATTATTTTTTTTTTGCTGAGGCAATTGGGGTTAAGTGATTTGCCCAGGGTCACACAGCTAGGGAATGTTAAGTGTCTGAGACCAGATTTAAACTCAGGTCCTCCTGTATAGTCATCATTTTAAATAAGAGTTAACTCTCTTCAAAAAATGAAGTGCACAGTAGGCTCCCAGTTTTAGAACTTTGGGTCTTGGTATATCTTCTCAGCAAGTAACCCTGTATAAAAACTAACAGATTAATTGTACTTAAAACAGTACCTGACATATAGTAGGCACTTATTAAATGCTGAAGACTAAAGGACTGAAGAGAAATCAATTATTCAAAATTATTTTGGGGCAATAATCACTGGTTAGATGATATTGAAAAAATGGTACTGTTAATAAGAGCATGTGTTGGGAGGTGTGAGCTATAGTATTAAAGAACTTTCAACTTCATAGGGTTACTCTTAGAAGTCTGAGAGAAGCAAGGAATGGTTTTTATATTTTTAATTGGTTCAAAAAGAATTACAAATATAATATGTCATTATACATTAAAATTAAAATTTCAGTGTCCATAAATAAAGTTTTATTGGAACAGAGAAATGCTCATTTGTTTACATATTTTCTATGGAAAATTTTGAGCTACAAAAGCCAAGTTGAGAAGTTGACAGAGACCATATGTGATGCTCTCATCACTTATTTTTGGACCTTGATGCAAGTGCAAAGAAATGTCCATAATTCAAAATTCATTTAATTCTGCAATTGAAAAGTTTTCACCTACTCTTCAACTGGAAGTGATAATGATAAGCTAAAGACAAATATCAAGAGAAAAATTGACTAAAATTCCATAAATACCTTGCAAGCAATGAATATGCTTAATTAAAAATATATGTTTGTGGATTAATGTTGGTATTTGGCACTATGTGTGAAAAGATTTTTCAAAGATGAAATACATGTATCATTTACTATCCTTGCATCCAATTGTTTGAAACCATGTATATTACATTTTACTCCCTCTCTCAGGGTTCTTCAAACTCTTAGGAAGAAATGGGGAGTGTCTAGGTTCTCTGCTATTTTCTCCAGCTCCCACCAATAGCATTCCCCAGATTGTGGGGATGAGGGATTCATCTGTATCTCAATTTTATTTAGACTGTAACAGATTCAGTTTTATGAGGAAATATTTACTTGTAAGGTATAATCACAAGTGTAAGTATAATTTCTCAATATGGAAATTAATCCTTTTCCCCTTTTACCACCTCAGTTTTTTGGGATGGAAAGGGAATTACATTCATATCTCAGCTCATTTCCTTTGAGAGTAAAGTCTCAGCTACAAGTCCAACCTCATCATTTCTTAGGTTTGAGTCTTAGGCACCCCAGCTTCTCAGGGCTTTCCTGCCAAGCTGGCTGTCTAAACTATCCTGCCTGGAATCTTGTCTTACCTCCACAGGTACCTGAAAATAAGAAGGATGAATGACACAGAATATTAACAAGTAACTCCAGGTTAGAGCTGGGGTAAAAGAGGAGGGGGAGAGATATTCTCTTTTCCAGTTCAGTTCATGGTATCTGCAATGTGGGTAAATTGTGATCTTCATCTACATCTCACAGAAAAAGGCACACAGAAAAGACAGAGATGATCCCAGTCCAGTCTGTTTTAAACAGTCAGCCTGTTCTGATTACACAGCCAGTCAATTACTCCCACCCTCACAGTAGGAGAACATAGGATGTAAGAGTCCTCTCTATTAAGGGATCTGGGAATGTCATAAGGCAAGCCTCCTTCTATCTATGAAATCTTATTACTGATCAGCATTAACAGATGAAATGTTATTCTCCAAAATAAAGTATATTATTCTCATTAGAACTATATTAGAATATACTATTATTGTTATTGTTGTTATATTTTGAATTTTGTCAGTAAAATTTTTGTGGAAATTTGCTTTCTCTCTTGTATAAGTCCCTACATAATAGCTTCAATTTTGCCACTAAAATCTTTATTAGCTTTTCCTTTATGGAAAACCTTTACCAATTCCTTGTCTAGATTTTAGAAGGTGATAGAGAAAATGTTAATAATGCAGATTAAACTTAAAGGGGTGGGAGCTGTGAGTATATTTTTGGTACCAGTTATTAAACATTTACCACTGAGCCATTGTCTGGAAATGTTCTTAGAAATTATTTCATTTTACAGATGAGGAAACCAAGGAACATCAAGGTGAAATGAATGGCTCAAAGTCACAAAGCAAGGTCTAGAAGAGCAGGGAATAAGACCCAAACCCTGTGCTATTGTTTCTCTACTGATTGTGATCTTCTTTACCTCAATAGTCAATTATTGTAGACTTTGGGAAACTGACAGTATACCCATTCCATGATTTGCTCATTTGTGTTTATAAAAACAAAGCAAAACAAAACATTTACTAGGTATTTCTAAGGAAACTTAATTAGATGTATATTATTATTGCTATAGAATTATAAAGTGTGATTTCTCAGAGCATTCTGGGCCCTTCTTCCTTTTTTAAGCTTTTGCATCTATTATTTATGTGCATTTACAAAGGCCTGGAAGCATTTTATATTTAATAGGCTGGACATACTCACAAGCGGCACATTAAATTTATTTTCCTCTGAAGCTGTTCTATAGATGGAAATAAAAAGCACAAAGGAAAGTTAGAGTCGTGCACCAAGAATCCAGTGCCCTGCTTCTCTCTACTCCCCTTCCTCTAGCTCCTTGTGCTAAACACTGCTGCCAAAACCCATGTGTCTGTGGAGATATCAGCCCTGAGAGCAGAAGTTGGCAGAGCTTGAAGAAATGGAAACTGCTGCAGATGTTGAGGGCTGGAGAGTTCAAAAGCAGCGCTGCTATGTGGAATCCCACATTTGAGACTCTTTTGGTTGGGAAACTAATAACCCTCTGGTTTTGAGTTAAAACATTGTACTTTTTCAGTGGAAATATAAAAGAGCCCTTGCAGTTTTTGCCTCCACTATGAGGTTGCCTCACCCTTTGTGGCACATGGACCTCATGCTTCAGCTTTGGCCGCAGATTCACACCTCCTCCTTGTGATTGGCCCCAGATTAAAGTAAAAAAGTTGGCCAAATTGTGAGCTGGCTGAATGGGAAGGTGCCAGCACGCCAGCCCCCTCCCCCTTCTCCATCTCCCCTTCCCATCACTTCATCAGACACAAACGATTTTTTTGGCTTCCATTACTTCAGAATTGTTTAATTTCTACATTTTGTGCCTCAATACTATTCTCCTCGTTTTTCAGTGGCAATAACTCCTCAAGATTCAAAATACTAGTGGATGATGTTTTCAACCCTATCCCTGAGTTTAAATTTTTGTTCTGCAATTTACTACTACCTGTGGGGACTTAGGTAATTGACTTTATCTTGAAAGAAAGTAATTCTCTGAAGATTTAAATTTTTTTTATAACTGGATTTCAATATAATTGGTTTGCTTTGCTTTTTAATCCTATGCATTTAACAACATTCTTCTGAGAAGGGCTCCATAGACTTCAACAGACTGCCAAAGGGGTCTTGGCAAAAAAAGAAAAAAAAAAGAAAAAGAAAAAGTAAAGAAAAAAATAAGAACCTATGGTGGATGATCTTTATGTTCTTTGTATTTCTTTATATCATTCAATTTATCTTTATTTTCCTTTAGAAAAAATGAATTATGTTCAAAGGACAAGGAAAGAAATTTTTTTTTACCATTTGTTATTATTTTTTTACTTTTTTTTAACTTTTTTTTTTTTTTTTTACCATGTTTCCCTCTTAGTATGTCTTTTTCCTTCCATCTTAAATCCCTCTCTTTTCATTAGGTACAAGTGAGGCATGTTCAACAACTTTATTCAGTTTCGCCCACTATATGTATATGTACACAATGTACTCATCAATGAAAACAATCATTCATCAGGATATTGATCTAGAAACCACAACACCCACTTACCTGCTTTTTCCACTTTCAGCCTCATTCTCAACTCAGTTTTTTAGCTTGCTTCATATACTTACATGTTTCAGTGAATAATTCCTTTTGTCTTACTTCTCAATTATCCTTTGTTGCAGTAGCAAAATTGGATGCTGTGCCCTAGCTTTCTGGCAACTACCTAGTCTACTATGACTCTTCTTTGCCTGAGCTTAGGAGAAGAAGATTTTTAGAGCTTGACATCTAGTAGCAGTTAGTTACCTGATGAATACCTGACACCCGGGTGAAATTTAATTTTTGTTAAAAGTATCAGGTGGATTGTGCTCTAGAGTCAAGCAAAATATAGGCACCATTGTATGCATATATGCAAGTACTGCAGTCTAGACTTTTTTTTGAGGAAGGAAGGTGAAAATAGAGACAGTTACATTCTACAATACAATATATGTGGAATCCTTTACTTGTATGAACATTTAGAGAGATGAATAGAGAAAAAGTGTAATACATATTTCTCATAATAAATATATTAGGTTTAGAGTAACTCTTAAAGATAGAATTGTAGGGTTTCAGAATCAGAAAAAAAATCTAATTTGAATTGTTTCAAAATTTAAACCTTTCATAGTCTAGTAAAAGGACATCTGCATGAAATATACCTCTTGTCTCTGGGTTGGGGGAACAGGTTTTGGTTCTACAAGTTCTGAATTGCAAGAATCAGGAAGGCTTTCTTACAGTATTTAATATATGATTTGAGTTGAGTCTTGAAGGTAGCCCTGAAGTTCAGGAGGAGCAGGTTTAAGAGGGAGAAGATTCAGGCCTGAAGGTCAGACAGTGAAAAGATTTGATTTGAAAGATAGGAGTGGTATATATACTAGTAATAGCAAGGAGGCCAATGTCTCTGTGTCATTGAATTAGTGGAGGGGAATAAAGTATGAGAATATTGGAAAGGTATAAAGGGTCCAGATGGTGAGGAGTAGTCATCTCTGGGGGGGGGAAGAAAAAAAAGAAAAAAAATTTACATGATGACTTTATTATAAAATTAAAAGTAATAGCAAGTTGTACATAATAAATTTCCACTTTCATGAGCAATCTTCTTTTACAGTTATGAAAATGCTTGTTTTATTTCATAAATTAAAAGTAAATAAAATTTTAAATAAATAAACATTTTAAAAAGCTAAATAGAGATTTATGTTTGCTCTTGGAGGCAATGTTTGATCTTGGAGCAAATGGAGACATTATAATTTATTAAGTGGGGGTGGGAGGAGGAGATGACATGATAAAACCTTTGCTTTAGGAAGATCAATTTGACATCTGAGTGAAAGATGTATTAGAGAGAGTAGAAACTTGAGGCAGGGAGACCAACCAGTACAAGCCTGAGCGTCAGGGTGGTGGTTATATGTTTGGAAAAGAGAGAACATTTATGAGATATGTTATGAAGATGGAAATTACAAGACTTGACAATAAATTAGGTATGTAGCTGAGTACAAATGAAGCATCATGGGTGATACTGAAGGTGTGAGCATGGATGACTGGAAGGCAGGAGGTGCTTTCCATTGGAATAGAGAAGTTGGGAAGAGGGTAGGATTTGTCAGGGGATGGGAAGAAAATGAGTTCTGTTTTGGATATGTTGAGATGTCCAGTAGGCAGTTGGTTGTTTGAGACTAGAGGTCAGGAAAGAAGTTAGGGCTGAATTAGAGATACAGGAATCATTTGCCTAGACATGATACCCCAAACCATGGAGTGAGATGGTATAGAGAGTTAAGAGAAGTGAGAATATTTAACTTAAAAAGATGGATTTGTGATCTTCTCTGTATTCCAAACCATTGGTATAGATGACAACCTTTCCACTTCTTTATCTTGAGTGATGTTTAACTTATCAATTCTATTACAAGGAAGGAAAGATCTTTGAGTGATATGTACAGTTAAAGGGCATTTTTTGGATGAAGGTCCAGCAAATGAAACTAAGAAATAGTGGTTAAACAGGTAGAAGAAGAACCAAAACATTATAGTGTCATGAAAATCTAGCGAGGGGGGCAGCTAGGTGGTGCAGTGGTTAGAGCACCAGCCCTGAAGTCAGGAGGACCTGAGTTCAAATCTGGTCTCAGACACTTCCTAGCTGTGTGACCCTGGGCAAGTCACTTAACCCCAATTGCCTCAGCAAAAAGCAAAAAAAAAATAAAAAATAAAAAAAATGAAAATCTAGCGAGGAAAATAAATTCATGAGATGAGTGTGATTATTAGTTTCAAAGTTTATGGATGGCTCAAGAAGGTTGATTGAGGAGAAAGTCATTAGATTTGGCAGTTGAGTCCTCATTGCTAAGGAGTTTAACTATGAAAAGTAGGAGAGATAAAAGATGATAAGATGATTGCTAATTGGAATGGAAAGATCCTAAGGCATTTTTGAAGAATAAATCACCCCATCCTGCTATGAATGCACATGATATGGTGGATCCCCCTTCCAAATACCTTTCTTTCTCTTAACAGAATTCATATATAAGCATTATGATAAAAAATAAAGAGGTTTTCATCTGTTCTGGTGGAAAGGTATTAAAAATAAGACTGATTCAGTGACCCACTGGCCATAGACCTCCTTGCCAATGAGTACGGGGGAAGGAATTACCCAGTTTCCAGCTTTATATTACCTGATATTTGTGTAGTAGATTATTTCTCTATCTATCTGTACATGGAAATTGTCTGTACTTGTTACCTTGGGAAGGAACTGAAATGTAATAACCTACCCCCTTTTACTGATATGGAGCTATTTGAATTATTTTTATGCCATTACAAAAAGCATCATCTTAAAGCCATTGCTAATCTCCTGTGATCATTCAATGTGCTGCTTTCCTGATGTACTTTAAAAAATTAATTCTCTTTGTCCTAAGTTGTGCCTCTTTAATCAGGGCAAAAGCCTTAAGAATTTTCTTTTTTTTTTCCTTTTTGCTTTTTATGCTGATGTTAAGTGACTTGCCCAGAATCACATAGGTAGGAAGTGTTAAATGTCTGAGATTAGATTTGAACTCAGGTCCTCCTGACTTCAGGACTGGTGCTCTATCCACTGCGCCACCTAGCTGCCTCAAGAATTTTCTTTTTAACAAAGGAATTCACCTAAGATCACAGATTTGTCAATTTAAATTATATTCTATATAATATTACCTAACATAATTTTAAAGTAACTATATAGGTAAATAAAACTATAGTTACAAAAATCTGCCATAACATTTTAGAAAGTTCTCTGGTTATATTATTCCTTCAGAACTATCTGCCTTTTGTAAGGACATTTCTTCTTTCAAATTTTTAAAGAACCAAGTAATAATTTTAGGTAGGATATACTACCCGCCCTCCAATAAACCGTTTTGGAAGAAAAGGTATTATTTGCTTCGTAAGATACTGAAAAATTATAATTTAAGAAATTCAGAGTAACTATCATTTATTTGCTTTGGGGATATCCATTCATCACAACTATTGCCAATGCAGGAAATACCAGTAGCTGTGGGGAATAGTCAACATGTGGAGCCTAGGCTGTAGCCTTAGTAAACAGTCTTCATGAGTTGCTGTGAACAAGAGATAAAGAAACACTCAAATAAATAATCATCTATTGGCTGAACTTCTAATAATAAGTTTCTCTGACAACTGAATTCTTTTTTTTTCTTTATAGCAGAGAAAGGAGTCTGAGTTTTTGAAGACTATTAAAATAATAACTCTTATTTATATAGCTCTTTTAACATTTTAAAATATTCCTCACAACAATTCTATGATGAAGGTGTTGCAAACACAATGAATCTCATTTTATATTTGAGGAATCTGGGCTTCTGAAACATTAGATGATTTATTGATGTTATACATACAAATCTGGCTCTATCTTGTTCCAGTTAATCTGGTTTGTATTCTACTAGTTTAGCAGAACATGAATTCTGGCAGGCCCTACCAATTTATAAGGCTTTGGAGAAGCCAATATGTCCAATAACAGGTTGGATCTGCCAGCTCAGCCAAAATAAGTTCAGAGAGAGTCGTTAGTATGATTTTAGGTTGCATTAATACAAGTATAACATGCAAAATAAGGGAGATAGGTCCACTGCACTCTGTCCCAGATAGACTTTCTCTGCAATATTGTATTCAGTCCTGGGCACTGCATTTTAGGAAACAGCATGTATAGAGTAGGAGGCCAAAATGAGGAAGACAGAAGAAACAATACCATACAAAGATTGCTTGAATTTATTTGAGATTTTGAGCCCATATAAAATACTTGGAGGAGTTTGATGACTTTCAAATAGGACTAGAGAGACTGTTTTTGTTTTACTTTGTCTCAGAGAACAAAACCAGAAACGATGCGTATAAATTACAGAGAAGCAGATTTGAGTTCAATATAAAGAACAACTTCTTAGTGATTAAGGTTATCTAAAGTAGAATAAAAAGACATGACTGTACACTCAATGCAGCTTCCCAAGCTGGGATTCAACAAAGTATGAATCGATTATCTGCTGCTTAGGCTAATTTTGACTTAATGAACATCAAAAAAAAAAAAAAATACAGGTGTTCCATCAGCCAGCACTATACCATCCATGTGTAGAGCTATCAATTAGAGCAAATAGGGAAGTTTTGAATAGTGTGGGTAAGTTCTTTATCTTGGCAGTTCTTTCCAGGGATGAACACATTGTTAATGAGGTTGACTCTTGCATTGCCAGAGGTAGCTCAGTGTTTGGGATTCTCTGAGAGAGAACAGAAGGGGCATTAGACTGATTGCCAAATGATGGTATCCCAGGGCTGTAGTGCTGACCTTGTTGGTGTATGCTGTGAAACCCAGCAGTGTACCAGGGCCATGCTAGGAAACTGAATCGCTTCCATTTGAATTGTCCTGAGAAAATCCTGAAGATCACCTGGCAGGACCAGGTACCAGAAACTTAGGCTTTCTCTCAAACTAAACTGCCAAGCAATCAAAATCTCTTGCAAGAGCAAACTCTGACAGGCTAGCGTCTTGTCTGAATGCCAAATGTACATTTGTCTAAAATATTCTTTTCCATAGAACTCACACAAGGCAAGTGCTCACATGGTGGTCATAAAAAGTGAAACGAAGACATTCTTTAAGGTCTTTTTTTAAGATGTTGGCACAGGATCACTCAACATGGCCTGCCCTCATCAAAAAAGGTGTATTCTATGAACAAAGCAGAATTAAAGTAGTTCAAAAGAAAGATGCACAAATTTAGAGAATCCACCTCAATTATTCATATGAGCTCTTTGTGCCTGGCCTAGAGGGGAGCATTCTGAGCATCCACAGTCAGACACACTGAACCTTGATGCTAACATAGAAATGTCATTTTGTTACTTTTTGAGAGGAGACCAACAACCAACCAACCAAACAGCTGAAAGTAGAGAATTTCTCACCTCTGTGGGCTTTTAAATGGAAATAGAATGACCATTTTGGGGCAAAATTGTAAAAAAGATTCCATTTAGGTAACAATTCAAGAAAACGATCCATTAGCCCGTTCAGACTTTAAAATAATATTTTGTTTCCCATATGATTATAATTAACTTCTTAGTTAATTCTTAGCCTCCCCTCACTTGTTCTTGGCTACTTAGAGTTAACCTTTCATCATTTACACTTAATATTGGATCCTGGGACCCATACCTATTTATAGAACCTGATTCTGGAAAATTTGCCATAGGATAAGCCTTTGAACCAAAATAGTTTTTTTGATCTCATAACTCAGAGAAAAAGCCATTTTCTGGGTCTTGCCTTGACAGGGACTCAGCCACTTTGAAGATTTTATAGGGAAACTCTAGCCTGTATTTGAAATGTTTCAAGACAGATCTGCTGACTCTGACAGGGTATATATTCAATGGTAGGTTATATATCTATCCTCCATACAGCTACTAAATTAATATGACTATAATGAAGTTAAGTTCTGGCTGTGCCTTTTCCTACTTTTCTGGATCTCTAGTTGAAGGATAAAATAAAAACCCAAGAGCCTAGAATTTTTCTCTACAATCTTGTTTCTATCTCTCTTTTCAGATTTATTTCCAGATTTATTATTCCCCATCATGTATTTCAACCAGCGTGATCTTAGAACTCTATATAGCATCTCAATCTCCATGACTTTATACAGATTGACACTTCTGTATGTAATATATCCTCTTTGCATCTCTAGCTCAAGATTCTTTGAAGACTAAGCTGAAGTATTGCATCACATCATATTCTCCCAATTGAGATATTTTAAAATATTTTTATTTACACGTATGTTCTACCTGTCATTAGAAAGATTTTTGAAGTAAAGGACTTGATTTTTTTGTCTCTGTATTTCCAAGCCTCTAACATAGTAACTTATTCATAGTCCACATTTAATAATAATAATAATAATAAATAAAAGTTCATGAAATTGAATGCTAATTTTAGAATTAGCTAGTTTTTAGCAATTTCTTTTTGGAACCTGGTTTAACTATTGAAATGTAAATTAATTACTAGGCCAGGTGAAAATATTGTGTAATTCGATAGCAATCTACTTCAATTGTCAAGTAAATACAGCTAAACTGCCAATAAGTTTAGCATCCAATCTTTATATCCTGGCCCCTGAATCACACAAAGCATGGTCAAGAAATCCAAAGAGTTACACTGAAGAATAGATCCTTTTAGATTTGAATGAATCCAACCTTGCTTTGGATATCCAGGTCATGATTGATTACATGATTTACAATGCTTATCTCTTGGATTCTGATACTACTTATTTCCTGCATTTTTGGATTTTGAATCTGCCTCTGCCTTTGAATCTGTTTATGATAATCAACTTTGAATAACATCTATGCTCTCCACACATCCCACCTGAAGAGGTTCTATCACAGACTTTCTTATTAGTAAGAATCAAAAGGAACTAAATACTACCTTTGAATATCACAGATCTGATTTTTTTTAACCAGATGAACTATGTAATTTCTTTCATAGAAGGGGTTTTTGAAGCTAGGAGCTTTTAAAATAATTTTTTGGATACATATTTTTTTAAAAGATACCATTTTCCAATGGGTTTTTATATTTCTTATTCCTGAAAGGATGTCCATTATGATAAAGAATAAAAAAAGAGGGAAAAGAAAACTTCAGCAAAGCTAACCAACATAGTGAACAAGTTAAATTTTATATATAGTGTTTCACACTGATTTTCCCATTCTTTGCAAACAAATGGGGAGAGGTAGCTTTCTCTATCTCTTCTTTGGGGCCAAGCTTGGACAATGTAATTTAGCAACATTCAGTTTCAGTTGATTTGTGGATATTCTTTCCATTATATTGCTGTGGTAATCGTTTATATTGTTTTCCTGGATTTCCTTTTATCAGCCTCAATACTTTTTCAAGTCATTAAATATTTCACTCTACTTTGCTTACTTCCCAAACTCTGACTCCATACAGGCATACCTTGGAGATATTGTGGGTTCTGTTCCAGACCACTGCAATAAAACCAGTCACACGAATGTTTTGGTTTCCCAGTACATATAAAAGTTATGTTTATACTATATTGTAGTCTATTAAATGTGAAATAGTATTTTGTTTAAAAATGTACATGCTTTAATTAAATACTTTATTACTAGAAAATGCTAAATATCATATGAACCTTCAGTGAATTGCAATCTTTTTGCTAGTGAAGGGTCTTACCTTAATGTTAATGACTACTGACTGATGAGGGTGGTGGTTGCTGAAGACTGGGGTGGTTATGGCAATTTCTTAAAATAAGACAAAAATGAAGTTTGCCATATTGATTGATTTTTCCTTTTATGAAAGATTTCTCTGTAGCATGCAATGATGTTTGATAGCATTTTATCTACAGAAGAACTTCTTTCAGAATTGGAGACTATTCTGTCAAATCCTGCTACTACCTGATCAATGAAGTTTATGAAATATTGATCAAGACTGTTGTGTCTCAGGGAATAGGAAGGCTAGAAGAGAGGGAGAATCATGAGGAATGATTGGTTGGTAGATCAGTCAGAACATAGGTTAAATTTATATTTTACTGTCTTATGTGGGCAAGTTCTTGGTGCCCCCAAACAATTACAATAGTAACATCAAAGAACACTAAACATAGATAATCTATATCTGCTATAATTATAATGAAAAAGTCTAAAGTATTTTTGAGAATTACAAAAATGTGGACACAGAGATATAATGTGAGCACTTACTATTTGAAAAATAGCTCCAATAAACTTGCTTGAATCAGAGTTGCCCAATCTTTCAATTTGTAAAAGATGCAGTATCTGTGAAACCCAATAAAAAAACCTGTAGTTAACCAATTCTCCTCTCTCGTCTCCTCTTCAATCTCTCACCCCATGGTGCTATCAATACTAATTATTCCTACTTGCTGCTAGAAAGAGCTGGAAACAGTCATGTAACTGTGCTGAGTATAGTATAAATTTATGCCAGCCAACTTCAACTAGACCTTCATTAGAGCAAGACAATCCTTTTATTCCTCCATAATTGATTCTCTATTTCACTCTCCTCAACCCTCCTCCTCCCACTCTCTTTGCTAAGAACCTTGCAGCATATTTTGCTGACAAAATTAAGGCAGTTTGCTTAAGCTTCCCCTTCTCCTCTTTTCTTCATCTCAAAATCTCTTGACATCCCCCCATCACTCACATATTTCTTCTTGGTGCCTTTGCTGCATTTAACACTTAATTATCATTTCTTCTGGGATATACTCTCCTTTCTGAGTTTTTGTGACATTTATCCTTTCCTGGTTTTCATCCTACTTGCCTGTCTCTTTTTAGGCTTTTTTTCTGACTTATCCATATTATAACATGTAATCTTATTATATAATATATAATTTTGGTCATTGTATATTATTATTCAATATATGTTATATGTAATATATGATATAATATATAATTTTGGATGTTTCCTAAAGCCCTATGCTGGGCCATATCTTTCCTCTCTATACCTTCTCTCATGGCAACCTCATAAATTTCCATGAGTTGAAATTAAATTTTTGTGCAGATAATTCACAGATGTATGTTTGTGATTCCAGTTTCTCCCTTGAGCTTCAGTTCTGTATCACCAATTACTTATTAGATATTTTAAACTAGATGTTTTGGAGACAACTTTAACTCAATATATTCAAAACAGAATTCATTTTCTTTCCCTCTAAAACTTTTCCTCTTCCTTTGTTTTTATTCAAAGTCTCTACCATTATCCAAGTCTCTCAGGTTTCTAACGTTGGCATTTTATTTAAGTGCTCCCTTGCACTCATCTCATATATTTAATTAATTGCAAAATTGTTCCATTTCTACTCCTAAAAGATCTTACACATTCAGCCTTTATTTTTTATTCACACAACCTTCATCTTAATTCACACTCCTATCACTTCTAGCCTGGAGTATTGTAATAGTCTTCTAATTGATCTTCTTGTCTCAAGTCTCTTCCCATTAGAGTCCATCCTGAATAGATGCCAAAATGAGTTTTTTAAGTATAGATCTGATCCTGTCTTTTCTCTATTTAACCAACTCCAGTATGTCCTTATTTCTTGTAGGTTTAAATATTAATCCTTCTATTTGGTTTTTAAAGGTCTTCACAACCTAGCTTAAATATAACTTTCAGCCTCATCATATATTATTCCCCTCCCTGCACTCTGCTCTCTAGCCAAATTGGCCCTATTTCTTTTCTTTATACATGGCCCTTCAAATCCTTTCATAGTGCTTTTTCACACAATGGTTCCCCAAACCTGGAATGTGCTACTTACTCACCTCTGCCTCAAAGGATCTTCCTAAAGATTTAATCCAAGCATCATTTTTTATATGAAACCTTTTTCTGATTTTTAAAAAATTATAAGTATCTTCCTTCCCTAACTACTATATATTTATTGTATTTATTCTCTGTAGGCATTGTTTCATTTTCTGCATTTGCAATTCCAGGACTTAGCCTCATTCCTTTGCACACAAACTGGCATTTAATAAATACATGTTTAATTGATCACTCCCATATTCCAACTAGATAAATATTATGTTATTAGTGATATCCCAAGAGCCATCATCTGAAAGAGCCTATTTGATATCAACCAAACAGGCAACATATATGATAGATTCTCTTACCAATTATGCCTCTGTCATTCATATACTTGGCCGTATTTTTGAAATTATTTTATATTTATATTCCTAATTATTATATGCCCTGAGATAATGTTTCTAAATTTGTTACCCATGTGTAAATTGTGAAAAGGAAATGTTGCCTACTTCCTTTTGTATATTTATTCTAGAGTCCTAGTTAAAGTTTCCACCCTGGAAACAGAGCCCTACTTTAATAAAGAGTTAAAAGCCAAAAAAGAAGTTAGGAAAATGAGCAGACAGAAAAAATTTCTGACCATAGAAAATTACTATGGTGACAAGGAAAATCAAAACACACATTCTGAAGAAGTCAACAAAGTCAAAGCTCCTACATGCAAAGCCTCCAAGAAAAGTAAGAATTGGTCTCAGGCTATGGAAGAGCTCAAAAGATATTTTGAAAATCAATTAAGGGAGTCAGAGGAAAAATTAGGAAGACAACTGAGAGTGGTATAAAAGAAAATAGAAAAAGCTAATGAGGAGAAGAATGCCTTAAAAAGCAAAACTGGCTGAATGGGAAAAGTAGTACAAAAGCTCATCAAAATAAATAAATAAATAAAATCCTTAAATATTAGAATCAAGAAACTAATGACTTTATAAGCAATCAAGAGACAATAAAACAAAACCAAAAGAACTAAAAAGTAGAAAACAATGTGAAATATCTCATTGGAAAAGCAACTGATTGGAAAATAGATCCAGGAGAGAAAATTTAAAAATTGGTCTACCTGAAAGTTGTGGTTAAAAAAGACCCTGAACATCAGCTTTCAAGAAATAATCAAGGAAAACTTTCCTGAGATTCTAGAATGAGAAGGTAAAATAGAAATTGAAAGAATCCATTGATCACCTTCTAAAAGAGATCCCAAAATGAAAACTCCCAGGAATATTATAGCCAAGTTCCAGAACTCTCAGGTCAAGGAGAAAATATTGCAAGCATCCAGAAAGACATAATTCATGTATAGTGGAGCCATGGTCAGGATAACACAAGATTAGGAGCTTCTACATTAAAGGATTAGAGGGCTTGGAATATGATATTCTGAAGAACAGTGGAGCTAGGATTACAATTTAGAATCATCTACCCAGGAAAAACAAGTATAATCCTTCAGGGAAAAAGATAGAAATTCAGTGATATAGAGGATTTTCAAGCATTTTTGATGAAAAGACCAGATTGAATAGAAAATTTGATTTTCAAATACAGGACAGGAGAATCATAAGCAGGTAATCAGGAGATGACATCATAAGGGACTTAATAAGATTTACTATATTTATATCCCTACAGGGGAGAATTATACTTGTAATTCATTAAAATGTTCTCATTATTAGGGCAGTTAGAAAGATTATATATAAATAGAGGGCACTGATGTTAGTTGAATATAAAGAGATAATATCTGAAAAAAAATTAAGGGGTGAGAGAGGAATGTACTGGAGAAAGGAAAAGAGAGAAATGGAATGGTATAAATTATCTGCCATAAAAAGAAGCAAGAAAAAGCTTTTATAGTAGAGGGGAAGAGGGGGAGGAGAGTGGTAGTGAGTGAACCTTACTTTCATTAGAATTGAATCAAAGAGGGGGCAGCTAGGTGGCATAGTGGATAAAGCACCAGCCCTGAAGTCAGGAAGACCTGAGTTCAAATCTGGTCTCAGACACTTAACACTTCCTAGCTATGTGACCCTGGGCAAGTCACTTCCTCCCCAATTGCCTCAGCAAAAAAAAAAAAAAAATCAAAGAGAAAATAACATATACATTAAATGTATGTATAGAAATCTATCTTATCCTGCAGGAAAGGAGAAGGGAAACAGGAAATTGGAAGAGGGCATATTGGGGGAAGGAGCAGTCAGAAGCAAAACACTTTTGAGGAGAGAGAGGGTGAAAGAAGAGAGAAAACAGAATAAATGGGGGGAAATATAGTTAGCAATAGTATGCAATAGTTGCAAAAAAAAATTGAAGCAGGTTTTTCTGATAAGGCCTCATTTCTCAAACACAGAGCTAAGTCAAATTTATAAAAAAATAATGGTAATTCCCTAATTGATAAATGATCAAAAGTTATGATCTTTCCTCAAAGAGCTAGAAATTCATGCATATCCATGCATACTATTAGGCATGAATCCCAAAAGAGATTTTTTTAAAGAGAAAAAGGATCTATGGTAAAAAAATTATTTATAGCAACTCTCTTCTGAGGGCAAAAAAATAATTGGAAATTGAGAGGAAGCCCACCAATTGAGAAATGGCTGAATAAATTGTGGCATGTGATTATGATTGAATGATTATGATGAAATATTATAGTTGTGTGGGAAATGATATGCAGGATGTTCTCAGAAAAATCTGAAAAGTTCTCCATGAACTCAAGTAAAGTGAAATGTATTGTGGACAAAGTAATAGCAATGTTATATAAATGACTATATTATTCTCAGCAGTATAGTGATCCATGACTAATCAGAAGGATTTGTGATGAAAAATCCTATTCATATCCAGAGAAGGAACCAATTGTGTCTGAATACAGATTGAAACATATTCTCTCTCCTTTGTTCTTTAACTTAATTTTTCTTGAGGTTTTTTGGGAGGATGGGAGATCTATGTTTTCTTTCACAACATGACCTTTATGAAAATGTTTTTCATAATTTCACATATGGTTTCTTAATGAGGCTGGGTGTGGGGATAAGGAAGAGAATCTGGATCTCAAATGTTTTAAAAACAAATATAAAAAGTTGCTTTAAATATAACTAAGAAAATATTAAATAAATAAGAATAATAAAAAAAAGAATACCACAAATTTTCATTGTTACATTTAAAAAATTAAATTTTTAAAATTTAAAACTTAAGTAGAAAATAGATAAGAAATGAAATAAAAAGAAAAAACAGAAAAAATTGTCACATGCACAGCAAACACAAGAAAATATTAAAAATATGTAACAAATTTCCGTTTCAAAAAAGCATGTATATTAATAGAACACATTTGTCGATCTTTTTTTTGCTTCCTTATAGATTTTCTTTTATTGTCTGATGTGCACATTTTCCTTGTGTTGTTTTTTTTTATTTTTTTAAAATTTTTTAAAAATTTTTATTATTTTTTTAATAAAGCTTTTTATTTACAAAACATATGAGTGATTTTTCTACATTGACCTTTGCAAAAACTTTTTTTTTCCCAAGCTTTTCCCCTCCTTCCCTCCACCCCCAACCCCTAGATGACAGGTAATCTAATACATGCTAAATAGGATAAATTATATGACAAATACAATACATGTATACATATCTATGCAGTTATCTTACTTTATAAGAAACATCAGATCTAGAAAGAGAAGAAGAAAAAACAACCTAAGAAGGAAAACAAAATAAATGCATGCAAATATTCACAGAAAGCGTTAAAATGCTGTGTTGTGGTTCACACTCAGTTCCCACAGGCCTCTCTCTGGATGTATATGACTATCTTCATTGCTGAACAATAGGAACTGGTTTGAATCACATCATTGTTGAAGAGAACGATGCCCATCAGAATTGATCATCGTACAGTCTTGTTGCTGTGTATAATGTTCTCCTGGTTGTGCTGACTTCACTCAGCATCACTTCATGCAAGCCTCTCCAGTCCTCTCTGAAATCTTCCTGTTGGTCGTTTCTTACAGAACAATAATATTCCATAACATTCATATACCATAATTTATACAGCTATTCTCCAATTGATGGGCATCCTTTCAATTTCCAGTTTCTTGCCACTACAAAAAGGTCTGCCACAAACATTTTTGCACATGTGGGTCCCTTTCCCTACTTTAAAATCACTTTGGGATATAGGCCCAGTAGAAACACTGCTGGGTCAAATGGTATGCATAGTTTGATAACTTTTTGAGCATAGCTCCAAATTGCTCTCCAGAATGGTTAGATCCATTCACAGTTCCACCAACAATGTATCAGTGTCCCAGTTTTCCCACATCCCCTCCAACAGTTATCATTATCATTTCCTGTCATTTTAGCCAATCTGACAGGTGTGTACTGGTATCTCAGAGTTGTCTTAATTTGCATTTCTCTGATCAATAGTGACTTGGAGCACCTTTTCATGTGACCAGAAATAGTTTCAATTTCTTCATCTGAAAATTGTCTGTTCATATCTTTTGACCATTTATCCATTGGAGAATGGCTTGAATTCGTATATATTTGAGTCAATTCTCGATATATTTTAGAAATGAGGCCTTTATCAGAACCTTTGTATAGGAAAATATTTTCCCAGTTTACTGCTACCCTTCTAATCTTGTCTGCATTCATTTTGTTTGTACAAAAACTTTTTAACTTGATATAATCAAACTTATCTATTTTGTGATTAATGATGATCTCTAGTTCTTCTTTTGTCACAAATTCCTTCCCCCTCCATAGGTCTGAGAGGTAAACCATCCTACATTGTTCTAATTTGTTTATAATATCATTCTTTATGCCTAGATCATGAATCCATTTTGACCTTATCTTGGTATATGGTGTTAGGTGTGGGTCAATGCCTAATTTCTTCCA
>JAJPUD010004482.1:0-79119 GCA_023553655.1 Myrmecobius fasciatus
TATTTGACAAAAACTGCTGGGAAAACTGGAAACTAGTGTGGAAGAAATTAGGGCTTGACCCACATCTAACACCACATACCAAGATAAGATCTAAATGGGTTCATGATCCGGATATAAAGAGTGATACTATAAGTAAATTAGAGGAATGTAATATAGTTTACCTCTCAGACCTATGGAGATGGAATAAATTTATGTCCAAAGAAGAACTGGAACTCTTAATTGAAAACCAGATAGATAACTTTGACTATATTAAGTTAAAAAGTTTTTGTACAAACAAAATCAATGCAGACAAGATTAGGAGGGAAGCAATAAATTGGGAAATCATCTTTACATTTAAGGGTTTTGATAAAGGTCTCATCTCTAAAATATATAGAGAATTGTCTCATATTTATAAAAATTCAAGCCATTCTCCAATCAATAAATGGTCAAAGGATATGAACAGACAATTTTCAGAGGATGAAATTAAAACTATTTATAGTCATATGAAAAGGTGCTCCAAATCACTATTGATCAGAGAATGCAAATCAAGACAACCCTGAGATACCACTTCACACCTGTCAGATTGGCTAAAATGACAGGAAAAGTTAATGATGAATGTTGGAGGGGATGTGGGAGGGCTGGGACACTGATGCATTGTTGGTGGAGTTGTGAATGCATACAGCCATTCTGGAGAACAATTTGGAGCTACGCTCAAAAAGTTATCAAACTGTGCATACTCTTTGACCCAGCAATGTTTCTATTGGGCTTATATAACAAAGAAATCATAAAGGAAGGAAAGGGCCCCACATGTGCAAGAATGTTTGTGGCAGCCCTTTTTGTAGTGGCTAGAAACTGGAAATTGAATAGATGCCCTTCAATTGGAGAATGGCTGAACAAATTATGGTATATGAATATTATGGAATATTATTGTTCTGTAAGAAATGACCAGCAAGATGATCTCAGAGAGGCTTGGAGAGACTTACATGAACTGATGCTGAGTGAAATGAGCAGAACCAGGAGATCATTGTACACGGCAACAACAGTACTATATGATGATCAATTCTGAGGGATATGGCTCTCTTCAACAATGAAATGTTTCAAACCACCTCCAACTTTTCACTGAAGAAAGCCATATACACCCAGAGAGAGGGATGTGAAATGTGGACCACAACATAACATTCTCATACTCCTTGATTGATGTTTGCTTACATTGTGTTTCCTTTATCTGATATATTTTTTGTGTAGATAAGATTTTTCTTGCACAACAATGATAAGTTTGGAAATATGTATACATATATTCGATTTGCCAATATTTTAACATAATTAACATGTAGTGCATATACTGCCATCTAGGGGAGGGGTGGGGAGTTGGGGGGAAAAATTAGTAATAGAAAGCTATGTAAGGGTTATTGTTGAAGAATTACCCACACATATGTTATGCAAATAAAATAAAAAAAAATAAAAAAAATAAAAATAAAAAAAATAAAAATTCAGATTAATCAATACTTTTTCTATCCTATTAATTAAAAACCTCCAAGTTTAATCTATCAGTTCAACGTTTTTATTTTGCATTTGGTTAAATTCTTTGATTTTCAGAGTTTCTATTTTTGTGCTTAGTTGAAGTTTTCTGAATTTCTATTTTTAAAAAGTTGCATTTTAATTCACTGATCTATTCTTTCTCTATTTTATTGGTGAAATTAGTAAGAAAAATTTTTTCCTTTTTTGACTGCTTTTGACTACACTGCAAAATTTTGGTATGCTGTATTATTTTGTTACTTTCTTTGATAAAATGATCAGTTGTTCTTATGATTTGTTCTATGGCCTACCAATTAAAGTTAAATTAGTTAGTGTAAAATTTGAATTATTTCTTTCATGGTCCTTTTTACAATTTTTATACAGTATTGTGGTCAGTAAATGTTATATTTAATCCCATTTCTGTTTTTCAGCATTTGTTTTTGAGGTTTTTATGTTGTAGGACAGGGACCAATTTTTGTAAAAATGCCATGTACAGGTGAGAAAACATTTTTCTTTCTTTTTTCATTTAGTAACTATAGTTCTATCATCTCTAACTTTTACAGAGTCATATTTAGGTTTTTAACTTATCTTTTTGTTAGATTTGTCTAGGTCTAAGAAGGATATACTGAGGCCCCCAACTATTATAATTTTACCATCTATTTCTCCCTACAATTCAATTAACTGTTACCCCAAGTAAATAAATGCTAGGCCATTAGGTGAATGTTTTTAAAGAACTGATACTTCATTGTCTATGGTGTCTTTAAGCATAATGTAATTTCATTGTCCTTTTAATCTTTTTTTCCACTACTGTTTCATCTAAGATGATTGTTACCATAGCTTTTTTGAGTTTATTTGAAACATAATATATTTTGCTCCAACCCTTCATTTTAACTATGTGAGTTTTTGTTTCTAGTAAACATATCCTGCTTTCTAATCTAGTCTACTATTATCTTCTTTTATATGGGTAGGATCACTGTATATGTTTACAGTTATGATCACTTTGTATTCCATATATTCACATATTACACATATTTTTAATACGTATATATCATATGTCTATATGTATATGTACACACACACTCTATATTCTCAGTTTATTCCTCTGTCCTGTTCTTTATATAGAAGGAATTGGTGAAATAGAAGGGATGTGATCAACACTAATTATTTTGCAACTGAAGTGATTTTCTTCCACTAGACTATCCCTTTTCTCCTTCTTTTACAATGATTTTGATCACTGGCTATTATTCATTTTATTTTATTTTCTCTTTTCTTTTTATCCCCAGTTTATTATCTGTCTTTTATCCCCTTCTTTTTTATTTCATCCTTAGTGTATTGCTTTTCTCTTTTCTTTCTTCTCTTAAGACCATCCATCCATACAGCACAGGCTTTTTTTTGGCTTATTTAATTCTCCTGATAGTCTTGAAAACAATAGCATTATGAAGAGGTCCTTTTATCTTCTCCCATTAGAATGTAAGTACTTAATTTTGTTTTTTTTTTTTTTTTAAAGCTCCTTCCAAATACTCAACTGTATTTTTCCTTATTAGGTTTCTCTGGACTCCTCTATGTTTCACATTTCAAAGTTTCTCTTAGCCTAGTCTTTTCATTAGTATTCTATTAAATCTTATTCTATTAAAGGAAATTTCATTTTCTCTCAATCCTGCTAGAGGATTACATTCAGTTTTGTAGGATAAATTATTCTAATCAGTAAGTCTTTTATCTTTTGCCCTTTGGAATATTTTATTCTAAGATTTTCTCTCCTTATTATGATTGCTGCCAAGTCTTGTGTGATTCTGATACGGTTTCTTTCAGGTTGTTTGAAGCATTATTTTCCTTTGATCTAAGAGTTCTGGGTTTTGGCTTTGACCTTCTTTGGAGTTTGATTTTGGGGTTTATTTCAAGGGTTTCTTTTAAGTGACTGGTAGCATCTTTGCTTTTTGGTTTTGCTAAATCTTGGCAGTTTTTATTCATGATTTTTTTCAAATGTGCCATGCTATACAAGCTTTTTTCTTGATTATGATTTTTAGGGATTCCAATGATTCTTAAATTGTCTTGACCTATTTCTTAGATGAGGGCAGCTAGGTAGTGCAGTGGATCAGGAAGATTCATCTTCCTAAATTCAAATCTGGTCAAAGATACTCACTAGTTGTATGATTTACATTTTTTCCCCCAATCCTGATTTTGTTTTAATGTTTCTTGTTGTTTCAGAATCATTGAGGGTTTTTTGATGTGACACTTGGTCAACTTTCATTCTTCTCCTGCCTCTGCTTATGATTTTCTGGATTCTGCTAAAGCACCTCAGCTGCCAAGGCATCCTGCAATTTCCCTTAGTGCTTCCTCACTCTGGAGCAACCTTCTGCCATCTGTCTCCTAATGGTTTCTTCCAAGTCTTCCCCTTTGGGGAAAGGCGCTGGCCAGCCAAATTTCAAACCCTTCCTTGCTCTGCCTCAGACTTTCTGTACTTTGACACCATTTCCCTACACAGGGGGAGGGGAGTACCTTTCTCTCTAATCTCCCCTCCTACCTTGCCTCTTCTAGCTCCCTCTATGTGCCATCTTTGCCTATTAGAATGCAAGCTCCTTGAGGGTGTGGATTGTTTTTCCTTTTTGCTGGTATTCCTAGCACTTAGCACAGTGCTTGGCATAAAAGTGCTTAATAAATGCTTATCGCCTTGAACTCTATAATTGCTGGAGTAAATGTGGGAGAGCTAGGTTTCTCTGTGCCTTTTCACAAAGCTATTATTAACTAGAACTCTGTCATAGCTTATTTTTAACTTGGATTCTTTACCTGATTCTATTTATAGTTAAAATAAATGCATCCTTTTGAAGAAAGGAAGATTTAAAAATACTGTATGCTTTAAAATAGAAAACTAGGTCAATTTTGAATTTGCAAATCTTAGAAGAGTATTTGAATTTGATGGCTGTTCTTTCCCTATGTATATTCTCATCATACTACAGACCCAGAAGGTTAGTTCAGGAATGTTACCAAGCAAGGGAGAAACAGTTCTGTGTAGCAGAAAGGACATTTATTTATTAGAGTTAGGAGTTCTGAGTTTTAGTCTGGTCCTGCTGTTAACTAGTCACATGATCTTGGACAAATCATTTCACTTCTCTGGGCCTCGATTTCCACACTTATAAAATTATGAGCATAGACAAGATAATTTCTAAGGTTTCTTTCTAAAACTCTGTGATTTTATGAGCTTATTTTTACTACCTCTTATGGTTTCTAGAGCATCATCATTTAAATTGCTTGATGTAAAAATAAGTTTAATATTCTTTAAAGCCCCTTAAGAATTTCTATATTCTATGAATTCTTTTGGCACTTTTTATAATAAATCACATTTACACTGTACTCTAAGGTTTGCCAAGTGTTTTCCTCAAAATATTCCTGTGACATAGGTTGTGCAAGCACACTTTACAGATAAGGAAAACTGAGGATCTGCGTGATTAAGTGACTTGCTTTTTATCGCATACCCAACAGATGTCTGAGGCAAGATTCTTCTGATCCAAGCCTGGCACTACACTCACTATATTATATTGTTCCTTAAACATCTGATTTAATTAGAGCAGGTCTAATACAGACATTTACAAGTCTGATATATAGCTCCAAATGCTTTTCTTTCTTTCCTTCTTTGGAGTAGAGGGATAGGAGGATTAGGATTAGATTTCCCTATTCAACTCAGACTGGAAGTATGGCAGTCATCAAGACTCAATGCCCCTGACGATTGGCAAAGAAGCTTTGACTTGCCCCTTTTCCAATCTGGGTTGGTTTTCCCTTCCTTAGACAGTCTTGTAGGGGCTGCTCGTAGGAGCTCATATATTGGTGCTGGACTTTGTGTGGACACTTGACTCCCTTTAGTTATACTATAGCTCAGCGCTGCTTATCTCATGCCTTGACCTCCTCTCTATTGTTCAAGCATTCTGTTCTTATTATGTACTCCATGGCTTTTCCATCTACTCATCCTGCCTTTTTGTGTCTCTCTAATTCTCTTCACACCATTCTTTGACTGGAAAGCACTGCCACATTCACCACCTGTTCAAATCCTAATCTTCTTTCAAGGCCCAGCTCAAATGCCACCTTCTCCATGAGACCTTTCTGGAAGCCGATATCCACTTCTGATCTTTTATTCTATTATTAACAAAAATGATAATAATAAAAATTTAAGACACTTTATACATGAGCTTTTATGGACACTTAAAAAAATACTCATCATTTCAATACACCCTATCACAGGATGCTCCTTTGAAAAATGAAAAACAGTTTTTCCCACGGGGGTGGAGCCAAGATGGCCGGGTGCAGACATCATTCTCTGTGAGCTCCAATGATCTTCCCTCAGACCCAGAACAAATTAAGCCTCTGAACTGGTTCTGGAGTGAGGGCTCCCTCAAACACTTGGAGTACAACACATTTCCACCAAAAATTATCTTGGAAAAACTCCGGAGCAGGTCTGTTTCAGACTGGCAGGGGAATTGCTGCTTGCCGAGCTCAGGCGCCAGAGCGCAGCCAGGGCAGGAAGCCGGGGCTGGGATGGAGGTTGGCAGATCCTAGGCACCCAGGAAGTCCTTGGGAGATGCTTGGGCCACTTTGCTCTGCTTGTGGGCAGGTGCTTTGGCAGATCTGCCTTTGGTAAAAGGTGGATTAAGAGCAGCTGAGAGTGCGGACCTAGTGTGGACCTGGCCCAACCAGCCCCCGCACAGGAAGTCAACTCCTCGAACTGCCCTGGGGCAAATTGAAACGGCTGCAGGTCCCCGGCTTTAATCAGAACTCACTCTTAAAAAATGAGTAAGAAGCACAAGAGAGCCCTCACCATACAAACTAGAATGGGAAAACAAACAAAACTATGTCCTTATTTCATTAACCTCTAAATGAAATTCAGAATTTCTTTCAATTAGTTAAAAAAGTATTTTTTTGAGAGGGATCTGCAGGCTCTTCCAGAATGTACCAAAGAGATTCATGACAAAAAAAGTTAAGAACTTCTTCAAAAAGGGAGTAATGAACAGTAGAAAGTTTTCTACACGAGGAAGCATTACTTAAGTTTTGTATAAATAAATCCCAAACTCCAAACTTAAGCTACTTATCTTTATTTTTCTCAGCTGTGAAATTTTGTCATTTATTTCACAATTACTGTAAAGTGAAACTGGAAACTTCTTGGGTCAGAGACCCTTCTGATTAGTAGCATCAATTCTCCTAGTCTGAACTTCTCTCAAGGCAGAAATGCTTATATAAATATTGCATACATTGTGTCTGAATATTTTTCTTTCATAATCTCTATTTTATACGGTGTACATATATGGGCAATTTTCTCTCTTCCCTGTCTTTTAAATATAAAAGGCTTTTGCTTTGTAAGACATTCTTACCAGTCTTTGCAAGATATACCTTATGCTGGCTAAGAGCCTGTTCTGATAAATATTTTAAGTTGTAAATGCCCTATCTTGGATAGATCTACTTACCAACTGTTTATTCCTCAAATCTCCTTTTTTCCTTTGAAGCCCCTGTCTATGATGAGCATTGGTAAGGAAAAGACCACCTCTGCCCCAGGTTGTTTCTTGGATAAAACTTTATAATTTTTTTACACTACTTTCTGGGTTCTTTCTGGCAGCATTTTATGTGCCCATCTGGCTTGCCAAGTCTTGGGAGGTGATCAGTCCCATCTTAGGTACATGTGGCAGCCAGGTAGGGCAGTGAGTTAGGAAGTTAGGAAGACACCAGAGCAAATCCGGCCTCTAACACTTACTAGCTGTGTCACCTTGACAAACCATTTACCCTGCCTGCCTCAGTTTCCTTATCTGTAAAATAGGGATTAATTGCTCCTACTTCACAGGATTGAGACATCTCCATAGGTAAAAGACAGGGTGATGAAGCTAAACAGTAGTTCATCTGAAAAATATTTGAGGGTTTGGGCAGACCACATCTTCTTGATGATTCAATTAGACACCACATTCCCTCTCACTTGAGCAGCAAGATGATAGTCTAGACATTTTCTCTGATCCCTATGACCTCTCATACCTGTCCAAAATAGAGATTGTGTGCCAGAGATAAAGTGGCTTTGGCTGTCTGACATAAAAACATCCCCCTCCCCCCCAAACCAAACAAAGCAGAAAGCTCTCAAACTCACACCACACCCTTTCTCCATTTCTCCTTCTAATGAAAGCAAGGCTGCTTTGCAGACCAAAGGACACGGCTCACCCCCCAGTCCTGCCTCCCTGGCCCCAGGCTCAAAAGCCAAGTTGGCCACAGCCCTTTAGAAGCAGGAGCCAACTGGCTCAGTGACTTGCAGGCCGGCCTCAGCGCTTCAAAGCTGCTCTTCTCTTCTGAACAGAGTCCGCTGGCTGGTGCAGAGTCAGAGAACTGAAGAACAGAGGAAGTGGGACTGTTCACCAAGAAAAGCCAGTGCACATGTGGAGGCTAGACAGCACCCCACCACACCTGAGAAAGAGAACCCAGCCCCTGCTGTGGCCAGTTATGGCAGAGACCAGGAGAGTGGGCCAGTGTGGCCAGAGGCTGAGATGCTTTGGCATCCAGCTGCCAAGAAACCACAGCCAGAGAGAACGGAGTCAGGAAGTCAACATAAGCAAAATCAAGGAGAAAAGAAGGTCAAAAGTATTAAAGAAAACTCAAAATCCTGGAACATGAATAGGTCAACAGGAAAAAGAGCAACAACAGAAGGAAATATGGCTTCCAGAGCTAAATGAACCCAGGAATCTATGAATAAACACTGCAAAATAAAGGAAAGTGATCCAATACTCGATGAAACAAAGGACCCTGTGCAAGCCGAGAAGAACATGGAACCACAAAATGCTCTTCCTGAGTGGTTGAAAAGGAAAATGAGAATGACAGAGAGCAGAATTTATGTCTGTACAGCAAAAATAACAGAATTGAAAACTTGAAGATATAATGGCAAATTTACCAAAGAAATAAAAGAACAACAGATCAGGAATACAAATACACAGAAGGGAAGGAAAAACTAGAAGAAGAGAGAGACAAAAAAATAACATTAAAAGAAACCTACAACTAAAGAAAAATACAACTAAAACATACTGATCTTGGAGAAAGGATGCATTGGAACATCCTGTGGATTATAGGTTTCCCAGAAGTACACAATGGAACAAAAACACTTAATATCATAATGAAAGAAATAGTATAAGAGAACAGTCCAGAATTTCTGAACATAGACAATGAAATTCCAATGGGAAGAATTCATAAAATGTCTTCAGGAAAAAAACCAAAGGCTGCAAACTTAAAGACCCATAGTGGTTAAATTTAACTACTCAATTTAGAAACAAGTTTTGCTAATCACCAGGAGAAAAGACTTTCAAATATATTAAAATAATCAAAGACTATTTTGTAATCATTAGAAAAGGAGGAGGAAATGCTATAATGTGTTCCAAAGAACAGCAGAGCTCAAGATGAGCTCAGAGTGATATATCCTTCAAATCTGAGTTTAATCATACAGGACAAAAGATGAATATTCAATGATAAAGAAGAATTTGAAACTGTTTTAGAAAGAAAATCAGAACTGAAGAGATTTTTGCTTCTCAAACAGTCCAAACAACAAAAATGTAGGAGTGAAAAAATGTAGCACATGGGGACAACAACAACAACAGATGACAAAAGAAAGACCAGTAAGAGACTTCTCTCTAAATATACAGAGACAGGGGTGATGATAGAAATCTGTGAAGAGATGGACAGAAGAAATTAGAGACAGGTGAATACTTTTTTTTTTTTTGGGACTACATTGCAATGTAGGAAGATACCTTGTGGTTTTCCTCAGACTCTAAATTAGCAAAAATGATAAAAAATAGCAATAGTGAGTGTTGGAGGAATTGTGGAATGATATTGTTGGTATAGTTGTGATCAATTGTGATAGACTTGGCTCTTCAACAATGAGATGATTCAAGGCAATTCCAATAGATTTGTGTCATCTACCTCCAGCTGAACTATGGAAATTGAAAGTGAATCAAAGCATGGTATTTTCATCTTTTCTTTGTTGTTGTTTGCTTATTTTTTCCCCCTTTAGTTCCAATTTTTTTTTTTTGGTGCAGCATGATGATTATGGAAATATGTACAGAAGAATTGCACAATCCTATATTGGACTTCTTGGTGTCTTGGGAAGGGAATACAGGAAAGGACAGAAAAATGTGGAACATAAGGTTTTGCAACAGTGAATATTGAAAACTATTTTCATGTTTACTTGGAAAAATAGAATACTATTAAAATAAAAAAAATGGATATAATATGATTTTAAAAGTAACATGACAAGAACTATTGAAGCATTAGGAACATGCTTTTTTCCTCTTCCAAAGTGCCTGGCTTTTGTACACTGATAAGCTACTTATAAATCACAGATTATGCTTATTTATTATAACAGATGACTTTAGATGCAAACTTACATTGTGGGTAAAATTTTTATGACAGAGGTTATTTTAAAAAATTAGAGAAAATATGAATAGTATTTTATTTTCTCAACTCATATAGTTTTCAACATTTATTTTTATAAGATTTTATGTTCCAGATTTTCCTCCTTCCCTATCGTACCTTCCCCCTCCACAAGATAGTAAACAATCTGATACAGGTTAAATATATGCAATTCTTTTAAACATATTTCCATTTGTCATATTGTATAAGAAAAATCAGACCAAAAAGGAAAAAAACCACGAGAAAGAGAAAACAAACAAAAGGTCTCTAATAATTTTTTCTCTGGAGGTGGATGACATTTTCTATGCCAAGTCTATTGAAATTAGTTTAAATCACCACATTGTTGAGAAGAGCCAAGTCCATCACAGTTGAATATCACATAATCTTGTTGTTACTGTGTACAATGTTCTCGTGATTCTGCTCTCTTCACTGAGTATCACACCATTTAAGTTTTTCCAGGCCCTTCTGAAATCATCCTGCTCATTATTTCTTATAGAACAAAAATATTCTATTACCTTCATATATCACAACTTGTTCAGCCATTCCTCAGCTGATACATATCCATTCAATTTCCAGTTCCTTCCTTATGACTACAAAAAGGACTGCTACAAACATTTTTGCACATGTGGGTCCTTTCCCCTCTTTTATGATCTTTTTGGGATATAGACCTAGTAGTGAGACTGCCAGATCAAAAGGTATGCACAATTTTATAGTCCTTTGGACATAGTTCCAAATTACTCCCCAGAATGGTTGGATCATTTCACAACTCCACCAACAATGCATTAATATGACAGAGTTATCATTGCATTTTTTATCAGTGATCCTTGTGTATGAAGAGGTACAGTGCAAGACAAGTGGCAAGATGGGTAGCAGGCTAGACCTGGAGTCCAAAAGCCCTGGGTCAAATCCTGCCTGACATTGAATAGCTATATTATCCTGGGCAAATCACTTAATCCTCTTGGCAAGCCTTAAAGTGTTATGTAAATGCTAGCTATTATTATTATTTTAATATTTTATTTTTTCCCAAGTGCATATAAAAATAATTTTTGACATTCACTTTGTAAAACTGATTTTCAAATTCTCTTTTTCCCTCATGAAGAAGCCAAGCAATTTGATCAGTTTTACGTGTATGGTCATGTAAAACACATTTCCATAGTAATCATGTTGTAAAAGAAAACATAGATCAAAATAAAAACCCAAGAAAAATAGAGTAAAAAAAAAGTATGTTTCGATTTGTATTTAGATTCCATCATTTGTGTCTCTGGGGATAGATAGGGTTTATCATCATCAGTTCTTCAGAGCTGTCTTGGATCACTGTGTTGCTGAGAATCCTAGTTGTTATTATTAAAGGGTAAGTGAATTTACTGCTCAGGAATTTTTACAAGACTCCCAGATCACAGTTAATTAATACTGTCACATATTCATATTAACACTGTACTAGCATAAAATTATTATAATGTAATACTTTTAACATATGTATAAACTATTAATGAAAATTGGTGCTTATTCAGTGAAGTCTAAAATAGAGAGGATAAAGTGCCCGGCCTTTTGTGAAGGGACAGATTGAGGACATGAGCTCCTTGTCATTATGAGGTTAAGCATCAGAGAATACAAAAAAGAATTAGAAAACAGACACATCTGTCAAGTCTTCCAAACTGAGCTAGGGATGACATCTGTAGTTATTGCCACCATTTCCTTCCAGCGCAACATGAGAAAAAAAAAAAAAAAAGGATGCAAAAATAGAAATGGTACACTCAACTATTAGTATTCGAGGCAAAACTGAATATAGCAACCTGCAGAATTACCGATGTGGGACAAGAAATGGTTTTCATTGGGCAGATAGCTCAAATGGACATTGTGCAAACTAACTAAAGATGTTCCTATCACCCATATCATTGGTAATTATTTTATTAGGAAAATAAAAAGCAAATATAAGAGAGAAGGTTAAAAAAATTGAGACCAACTACAGTCTTAGCAGAGAGATAAAAGACATCTTCATTGAAATTTCTCACTTAACCATAAAATTTACTTAATCTATGCTAGACTTTAAAAGAAGCAAACTAATTAAGTAGGGGCTGTTGTACAATGTACGGAGTGCCAGACCTGGATTTAGGAAGACTCATTTCTGTGAGTTCAAATCTGACCTTATTAGCTATGTGATTCTGGGCAAGTCACTTAATACTGTTTGCCTCAGTTTCCTCATCTGTAAAATGAGCTGGAGAAAGAAATAGCAGATCGCTCAGTATCTTTTCCAAGAAAAACCCAAATGGGATCATAAAGATTTGGATGCAACTAAAAAAATGAGTAACAACCACAAACGACTGGTTAACTACAGAATAGGCAAGAATTTTAACAATGAAAGTGACTGATGTGAGCAGCAAATAAATCATAATGCTGGCACTACAGAGAAGCATGAGATTCTAAGCCAAGAAACAAACTTTGCTTTCTATCGGTGCCCCCTCTACTTCACACATATGCTGCTGCACCCCCCACCTCCAAGTCGAGAATTCATTCAGTTATGCAGATGCTTTATTATAACAGTATCTGTCAAATAAAATATTTGCTAGACTGTCCTAAATTAAACATTAGCAATACTGAAATGACTTCTGGAAAATCATAACTTGAAAAATGGTGATACATTAGATTCTTATTTGAAGATATTGCTGATGTTGTATCTTAAGCATGATAATGTAATACAATAGCATGGCAATGCATAACTTCATTTGGCATCTTGTGTGAAAGCTAAGTGAGCACACAATAGGAAAAGATATGTGTTAATTCTATACAGATTAATGGTTCACTTACTCATTTAATAAATATTTTTTAGATTTTTCTGGAGGGTGGGGTGTCAAAGAGATGTGTAAGAAATTGTCCTTGCCCTCTACGAAGTCATATTCTACTAGCAGAGATGACACAGATAAGTGTAATAGTATAATAGTACACTCTAATTAGTGTTGCATGACTGAGGAAAATGATAATTGATGCAACAGGTGAAAGGAGGGAGGGAGTATTTCTGGCACATAAAAGTAAATATTTATAAAACTTTTAAATAAATAAATGTATAAATAAACAAGAACTTGTATAAATGTGAAATGGTTACTATTTTTGAAGTGAGGAGTAACTTGGCTAAAGCAATGTTTTCAGAAGATTAATCTGGCTGCAGTACAAAGATTAGAGGTAGGAAGAGTAATTCCTTAGCACCAGTGTTAAGTCATTCAGTCACTTGAGGGGAAGGCCATCCCTTTTTTAATGACTGTCAGGAGGCTGGCTTCAGTGAAATGGGAATTTTTTAAGCTGCTGTTTGATGGCAGACTTGATGCTGCATATGTTGCAAGCAGCCACTTAGGCCCTACCTAGGAGCTTTGGAAAGCCTTTAGATCTTCTGGTTTTGAGAAAGGCCCTACAGAGCTACGTGGCACAGGATTAAACCGGGAGTTACTCCCTGAGGGCTGTCAGAGCCAAGGCTCCAGGACAGCAGTGATCCTTCTTATGGGTTCTTTTACCCACAACAGGATGTGAGAGTACGCTGACTGACGGTGTTCTTGCTATCTCCCTGGCTGCCGAGATCCCACAGAGATCTATAGTGACTGGGGGACAAGGTTAGCTGGCTGCCTGAACGCTTGCCTTCATCCACGTCAGCCCCACTGCTTCTAGGGCAGAAAAGGTTTCATCTGAAGATCTCACTGAGCCAGGCGAGGAGAGATTCTCTACAAAGATAGCTGTCACGATATAAAGTTCAGGTGGACTTGCAGGACTTCCCTCAGAACAGGGATAGCCTCGCTCAGCAAAGAATTTCTTCTAATAAAGACAACATATAGTTCAGTGACTATAAATCCTTCAGGCAGCTGAGGGAAGGGGATCACACCCTGAAAACAGCAGGCACTCAAAAAAGCTGCTAACTGGGATGGCAGCTAGATCTGCCAAGGACTAGTGAAGGCTTCATTCATAGGGGGCTGGATCACAACGTGCTGGCTACATGGTGGGTGATACTTAGGCTTCAGGGAGTCCTGGGGCTAGATGACTGGATACCAAGGTTCTACAAAGAAAAATGTCCTCCATGTATTCTAGGTAATCTTATGGACTGCCCACAACCATGAAGGAAGCAGTACAATTGGGAAGGAGAAGAAGGAAGGTTGCCAACTGGTGTATGAGGCACAAGCAACCCACAGCTGTAGTGTCCATATCTTAAATCAGTTAGCAAACATTTGCTCCACATTGGATGCTATGCTAACTGCTGAGGATACAAAGAAAGAAGGAAACATAAGACCTGTCCTCAGAGAGCTCATATTTTGATGGGAGGGAAAACATGCAAACAGCTGTTTAGAAACAAAATGGACATGGTGATGATCTCTGGGAGAAGACGAAGGAGGGAAAGCAGAGACCAGGAAAGACGTATTGAAGGAGATGATATTTAATCTGAGTTTTAAGGAAGCTTGGAGGTGAGGTGAGGATGGAGGGCATGTTAGTTAAGGGATACCCAATGCAAAGGGATAAAGAATTAGGCTATGGGATATTTAAAAAAAAATAAATGAGGAACAGACAAAAAATGGGAAGGAGAGAATAACCTTTTGAGCAGGGCTACTAGACTTTAGTGTTCACTTTGAGTTCTCAAATCATTTCACACAAGCTAGAACTACTATTGCAGTGGACAAGCTCTGGTTTGGTGTACAGTATTTTTATAAAAGGTCAAGAGTGGCTGCTAAGCATAACAAGTGTTTGCTGAGATGCCAATCAAGATGAAGAACATAGCCCCAGATGTCCAGGACTGGCTCCAAAGGCAGGCTAACATCCTAATCATTCTGCCAGCTGATGATAAAACAATCATGCTGACAAGGCCCAAAGTCAGAAAGAAGGGATGTAGCTTTTTTTTTTTTTTTTTTTTGGCCACAGATGGAATGGAAGGCATTTTTGAAGGCAATGAACTATAAGGTAACTTACAGAGGAAGTCTCCATTTTAAAAAAAATTACAGGGAAAAAAACCCACAAAAACTTGATGAATACTTGTTGGAGTAATTTGGTACAAATACTGTGATATTTTCTAGAAGGATTTCCTCAAACTGTTGGCTTTTTCTAAGCTACCATGGGAGAAGAAATGGGATTTTATAGGCTGTGTCATAGGGGAACTCCTTTGATCACTTTCCTCATCTATTATGGACTGAAGAAAATTCACTCTTTTATGTTCCTATAACTAGAAGACATCTGAGCAAAGTAATTTAATGCCTCACTGGGTCCTGGATGTAACCATGAGTCCCCAAAAGCTATTCCAGATATAACTGAGTTAGGGCAGGTTTTCAGTATAGAGCCAGTGATTGACTATCTGTTGTCTGAGGCCTGAATTAGCTTATGACCTTTAGAATATCTACTAGTTGATTAAGGCTTCAGCCAAGGCAATTCATGAAACAAAAATACAAAATAATTCAGTCCTTATAATCAAAGCTTCCAAGTCTTTTCTTTCCCATTATTTTTGGGGATGAAGCATATCTTTCTTTCTTTTTTTTTTTTTTTTAAACTTCTAAGAATTCTATGAGAGAGTGAGAAAAGGTATTTTAAAAATTTCTTTTCACAGATTTACCAATTTATAGTTTTTTTTTATTATAAAACAAATGTTTGGAGAGTTGTGAAGAAGGATATGGTCTGATCACTGGATTGGAATCTAAGCTTTCTAATTTGTTCAGTAATCCTGCCATTCTACCTCACTGGCTTTCCTGGGCCTTCACAATCTCACTCTAAGATTCCCCCAAAGTGCTTTAAAAAAGAGTTTTCTTAAATCTCAAAACATACCGTAGTATCCACAGGTTTGATGACCTTCTGTGTGGGAATATGCTTTGGGCCAGGTTCTTCGGCTGATACAAACACACATCCTTCAGCACCTAGGGTAATGATTACTATCTTGCAACCCCTTTCAGTCAGCATTGATCCAGCCTTTCCAGCTGCTGCAGGGCTACTAATTGTAAGCCCAGTTAAAATTTCAGCCTAGAAAGCAAATGGTAAAGTCATTAATAAATAATTTGTGTCAATTTACCTGAAGTTGTTTTTATTAGAAAAATGTTTTTATTCCTTTAAATTGATTTGATTTTGAGACTTCTGATGAAAATAAAATGTAATGACACTGAAACTGGATTATATTATAGGTGAGATCAAATGACATTTATGTAGAGCTTTCAAAGTTTTGCAAAATATTTTATATTCATAATCTTAATAGCAGCAATTGATAATTATGTAGCACTTTAAAGTTTTTAAAGTACTTTGGTGCCCCAAAAATCTTAGTGTAATTTTAAGTTTTGATTGCTTAAGGTTTTTGGAATATAATATTTTCTTATTAGAATCTTACAACTCTGTGATGTTAATAGAAATTATAGGTATTATTATTCCTTTTTTAGAGATGATGAAACTGAGAAGTAGAGAAGTTAAATGATCTGCCCCAGGTCATATAGCCAGTAAGTATCAGATGGGATGAGTACCCAGTTATTCCTGTGTTATATGGGTGATTACTTATATGGTGTAGGAAGCTGCACTAGATGATCTCTAGTACTTTCCAATTCTAAAAGCACATGATTCCATGAGGACTAGATGCTTGTAGTTTACCAAATGAATTATTCAGATTTCAGTAATCACACTTATTGGGATGGGGATGAGATTTCTTTTAAGAGCATTTCAGTTTTTATGGAAACTTATAAGAAGAAAAAAACATGACGGGAGGACTGAGGATGGGAGGGAGGAAATTTCCATTTACAAGTATGAAGAAGCAATATAGCTTCTTGGTCAGGGCCATGCTATAGGTGTGGCATGGTCTCATATAGACACAGTATGGCAGTCAAACATTTATTCTAAGCCTCCAACTTTTAATTAGGGATTTAAAATATTCCCAGTATACAGGGAAGAAACTCAATCCCTGGTTAGGTACCAGGAAGACTCAAAGATACAGTCCTGGTATTGGATTTGTACCTAATTTCTGAAAAAATACTACTTAACTATTTATAAAGCTATCATAGCATGGAGGGTGAAAGACCTTCCTATGAAATTTCCTTTAAAATCAACCATAGATACTTATTAAGCACCTACTATGGCTTACATCCAGAGGCATCAGATTTTCCTTTTCTCCCGTCTCCAGATCAAGCTGTGAAATTGCTTTACTGTCTCGTTGGTGTAATTTGTGCTTAGGCAGTAGCAGCAGTCACTGAGTTCATCCCATAATCATGTGAATTCATACGTTCAAGCTGGTTCTAGGATTTGGCCTTTAAAACCAATAGGACCATATCAAGGAACAAAAGCCTATCTATGGCCCACAAGTTCTTATGAAGACTCAGAGTCGAGGTTAGACACAGAAATACTGGATGTAGGTGGAATTGGAGAGAAACATGAATATGTGTGAAATCCTTATAGTGAACCATGAAAACCTGGAGGCTGGTGACAAATGCAAAGATAGAACTTCATATGTATACATATATGCGATTTGTCAAGTATTTTAACATAATTAACATGTAGTGGACTTCCTGCCATCTAGGGGAGGGATGGGGACTAGGGTGGAAAAATTTGTAACAGAAAGCTTTGTAAGGGTTAATGTAGAAGAATTAACCATACATATGTTTTGCAAATTAAAAAAAAAAAAAAGACAGAACTTCAGTAAGACAAGAGAAAAGGAATTCTGGTAGGCAGAAAAGGAGATGAAGATATGCAGTCCTATTGTGGCCTAGACAGAGCCTGGAAGTTTGTGCAGGCCCCAAAATTACTATCAGCATGTCAGGGAGCTTCAGTACAATAAGGAACAACCTGGACCTTGAATGTGTCATATGACTAAAAGTCTAGAGGGAAGGCATTTTCCAAAGAGGAAAAGGAGCAATTTAATGGTGCTGGGAAGAGAAGGAGAAGGAGCAAGAAATGAACTTTAAAACTTTAAAACAAGGAGAGATGAAGAATCTGCTTTGGATAAATAGAAAGAGGTGATGTGATCTTAAAAGGGGACAGGGAAGGAAGGTGTTCCTCACTGAGCCTCATGCTTACTAGTAAGACTGGTCCCAACTTAGAATCATAGATAAAGAAAGCAAGTTCAATGAAAAACAGAATTAGGCCCAAAATTATTTGTCTGGCTTCCTTCCAAGGTTCTTATCCCTCTCAAAGCAATTATTTTCCCTCAGGATGAAGCCCATTTCTATATACTACCTTGATTCCTCTTTTTCCTGGAAGATAAACTTGTAAACAAGGGAAAAATTATAAATCAACAAATATTTCTTAAGTACCTCAGGCATATTAAGTATTTATTAAATTTATACAACCTTCTCTGCTAATAAGAGAAGAAAAAGAACTTGAAGGAATTAGAGTAGGTAATGAGGAAATAAAACTGTTGCTCTTTGCAGATGATATGATGACATATTTAGAGAATTCTAGAGAAAGAAATCCCACTTAAAATAACTGTAGACAATATAAAATATTTGGGAATCAATCTGTCAAGACAAAGCCAGGAACTATATGAACATACTAACAAATGCTTTTTACATAAACAAAGTTGAAAAAATATCCATTGCTCATGAGTAGACCAAGCTAATAGAATAAAAATGACAAGGTTTTTTTTTTTTTTTTGTTTTGTTTTGTTTTGGTTTTTTTTTTTTTTTGGCCAAAATCAATCTACTTAGTGCCATGCCAATCAAATTGCCAAAAAATTAATTTAAAGAGCTGGAAAAAATAATAACAAAATTCATCCAGAAGAACAAAAGGTCAAGAATGCCAAGGGAATTAATAGGGAAAAAAAAAAGCAAAGGAAGGTGGCCTAACCATAGCAGACCTAAAACTATACTATAAAGCGGTGTCATCAAAATTGTTTAGGGCTAAGAAATGGAGTAGTGGACCAGCAGAATAGGTTAGGTACATAAGATATAATAGTCAATGACTATAATAATCTAGTGTTTGATGGACCTAAAGATAATAACTCACTATTTGACAAAAATTGCTGGGAAAATTAGAAAAAAATATGGCAGAAACTAGACACTGACCAACATCTAACACCCTATACCAAGACAAAGTTGAAAGGGGTTCATGAATTAGACATAAATGGTGATACTATAAACAAATTAGTAGAACAAGGGATAGTCTACCTGTCAGATCTATAGAGAAGGGGGAAATTTATGGCTAAAGAAGAACTATAGAACATCATGAAATACAAAATAAATAATTTTGATTTTATCAAATTAAAAAGTTTTTACACATAAATGTTTATAGCAGCCCTTTTTGTAGTGGTAAGGAATTGGAAATGGAGTGGATGCCTAGAAGTTGGAGAATGGCTGACAAGTTATGGTATATGAATGTTATAGAATATTATTGCTCTATAAGAAATGATCAGCAGTACATGAACTGAGTGAATAGAACCAAGAGAACATTGTACAAAGCAACAAGATTATGGGATGATCAATTCTGATGGACATGGCTCTTTTCAACAATATGATGATTCAGGCCAATTCTAATAGACTTGGGATGGAAAATGTCATTTGAATTCAGAAAGAGAGTTATGGAGATGGAATGTGGAAGCATAGTATTTTCGTTTTTTGTTTGCTTTCTCTTTCTGATGGTTTTTTCCTTTTGGTCTGCTTTTTCTTGCACAACATGACAAATATGGAAATACGTTTAAAAGGAGTGCACATATTTAACCCATATCAGATTGCATGCTGTCTTAGAAAGGGGGGAGGTAAGGAGAGGAGGGAGAAAAAAATTAGGAACCAAAATCTTCCAAAAATGAATGTTGAAAATTATCTTTACTTGTAGTTGGAAAAATTAAATACTAGTAAGGAAAAAAACCAACCAAATTTCTCTGCTGGGTGCTGGGAATTCAAAGACATAACTAATAGCTTAATAACACTAACACTAAGCTTAACAAGCATTTTTAAGTGCCTGTAGTCTAGGCTGTGGATATGAAGATAGAAATGAAGTATTCCCTTTGCTTACATCCTAAAGTATTAATCTGGGGAGATTATGATAGGCCTCCCACAGGTGCCATCTGAGCAAATGAGCTTTGGCAGAAAGTGCCTTGTAGACTTATGGAAAATCAAAGACAGTAGATGGAATGTTGTGTGTAGTGAGCATCAAATAAAATGAAGAAAGCAGGCTTTAAGGAGAGTGATGTACAATAAGCCTAGAAAATAAGCAGCCAGGTGCCAGATTGTGAAGGGCTTTAAAAAAGCAAACACAAGAGTGTGCTTTTTATTCTAGAGGCAAAAGAAAGTCAATAGGACTTTTTGGGTAAGGAACACAGGTTTCTGATTTAGAAATGTCAGTTGGGTAGATGTGGAGAGATTGAATTAGAGATGAGAAGCTTTGCAGGCAAAAACCAATGATGAAAGAATGTAATTGTTCAGGCAATAGGTGATGAGGGTCAAGGTTGAGTTAGGGAGAGAAGGAAGTGAATTCGAGAAATTTTGTGAAGATAAAACTGGCAAGATGTAGTGATTGGATATGAGAAGTAAGGTAGAAGAGTCAAGGATAAGTTTGGGGTTGTGAATTAAAGTGACACAAAGGATAGGCCTATACTACAAAGAAATAGGGATGCTAGGAAGAGGAAGAGGTTTTAAGGGAAGAACTGTGAGTTCTGTTGTGGACATGTTAAATGTGAGATGCCTCTGGGACCATGCAATTGAAAATGCTCAATAAACAGTTGGTGATACAAGACTGGGTCCAGAAAAGAGAGCAGATCTAAGAAATATCAACAGAAACAATGGTTAAATTCATGGGAGTTAGTAAGATTCCTGAGAAAAATCATATCTAGAGAAGATGTCCCCCAAGGGTACATCTATCCAGATGGGGTAGAACATGGATGTCATGAAAATCTGGAGAGGGGAGTGCCTTGGAGGATGTGAAGTTTAAAGTATAAAATAGTGTAGAAAGGTCAAGTAGAAAAAAGACTGAGAAATGGTCAATGACTGCTGAACAAATGGTCATTGGATTTACCAGTGAATAAATCATGGTAGGAAGACAGGCTGTATGGGAAGAAAGTGCAGAAAGGGTGGCAGTGAATATAGATAGGTTTTTCTTGGAGTTTGGTTGGAAAGGAAAAGAGGAACAGAGAAATAGAATGACTGCTTGAGAAAATGGTAGGATCAAGTAAAGGCTTATTTTATTTATTTATTTTTTTGGGAATGAGGCCTGTTTTTGAGCATTAAAGGAGGAGTCAGTAGATAAAGAATGATTGAAAATTAGAGAGAGCGGTGTTATTGTGAAAGAAACAATATTCTGGAGAATAAGGGAGAAGATGCTATCAAAGAAACAAGTAGAAAGATTAGTATTAGTAAAGAGAAGTGGTATGTTTTCTTTCAAGACTGGACAAGACAAAAAAGAGCGGGAGGACAATGTTGAGATCATCTGAAGTATACACTGAATGGGAGGAAAAGGGAGAGTATCTTAAAAAGAGACTGGGATATAGAAGGCTGTGAGCCAAGCACTAAGCCCCTGGAGAAAGGAGGAAGAATAATTTGTAAGTCAATGAACAACAGTTGCTAGGATCCAGATAGTAGATGTTATGTACATAAGATAAGAGTTCAAACTCAGCAAGGTTTTTATTTGAAAGGTAGCAGAGTTTAGGTTCTGTGTTTAAATTCCCAATAAGTGGAACACCTAAATAGATTTATGGATGTTTTGAATAAGAATAAATATCTATTATTATCTCATTAAATTCTTATAACCACTTTGGGAGGTAGGTGTTTTTATTATTCCCATTTACAGCAAAGCCGTTCACTTCCAACTTTGCCCAAAATGATCAAATGTCTAAATGACTACATGGTTCAGCTCTGTCCTTGTATTTTATCCCTGAAGAAAAAGGTTTTCCTGGTTGTCACAGAGTGATCAGGCCCTCTTACTTTATTACCTCACTTTCATTGCAACAAAAAACATCTGAGATAGTATAGAACTGTGCATCAAGGTCAGCTGTAGCAGGAGCAGGATTAAACAGCGTCTTCACTGCAACAGAATGAAAAAGTTATGCAGAGGCTGGCATTCAGATACAGTGCATTTTTAAACATATCCCAGGAGATACTTTAAAATGGGATTTTTTTGATCCTCTTAATTTTTCCACCTCATGGAACACTTGGAGAAACAAGCAGTGAGCAAAGAGAGTCGGTGTAGTATAATAAACAATCGACTGATTCTTAATGCTAGATTCACCTCATTTCCTTTTCTGAACAGGGATGACTAGACTGGTGAGAATAGGGGGATACTTAAAAATATGTAAAGGGGACCAATCCTTAGATACAAGAGCTTACCTAGATTTCAGTAAAGCATTTGGAAATTCAATTCACTCAAGATCATTAAACTTTTTTGAGGAGCCAAACACTATGGGGATACAATGCCTAAAGTAAAATACTTCCAAGTTTCTAGGAGCTTATTGAAATTAACTCAGGGGGAATATAATATGTTTACAGAAAAACACAATCTATGGTAATGTGAGGAGGAAAGTGAAGAAAAGCTTTATGGAGAAGGAATCACTTAAACTGATCCTTCAGTGTAATTAAGGAACATGACAGGAGGGAATGTAATTCTAACCTGGAGAATGCTTACGTACATCTAAGAAAGTGGAAGATTGGGTAAAATGCTCAGTGGTCATGCCAGGTCACAGTCCAGTTTAGTGGAAATAAAATATGTGAAGGAGAGTGACGTGAAATAAGGTTGCCTGAAGTTTATGCTATGGAAGATGATGGTCTATTTAGGTAGTCTCAGAACTGGTTGAATGATGTGCTCAAGAATAGTTTCTTGATGTCAGTTTGCATGGAGGTCTCTTGTAGAGTGCCTCAGGGATCAATCCCTCCATACCTTTGTGCTTTTTAAAACCCTTTTTTCCCCCCCAACAATTTGGATGAAGACTTGGATGAGATGTTTATTAACTTGGTGGTAATACAAAGCCAGAAGGAATGGCTAACACAAGGAATGGCAGAATTGGAATCCAAAATAAATCTCAGTAGACTGAAATGGTGGACCAAACTGAATCAGATATGATAAATTTAGGCCCTAAACTGGGGTTCAAGATATCAATTTCACAAACACAAGATGTAGGAAATGTTCTTGGACATCACTTCATCTGGAAAAGACTGCTGGAGGAGAGTTCCCGAGGGGATTGTCTGCTATATAAGTCTGATTGGGTTACAGCAGCCAAAAAATATTAATGTTCTTAGGCTGTATTAAAAGAGGCATAACATTCGGAATAAGAAAGGGATTAGTTCCCTTTTATGTGTTCTTTCCCCTCATTAAAATGAAAGATTCTTGAGGGCAGGAACCGTCTCACTTGCTTATATTTTTTTTCAGCACTTAACACAGGGCCTAGTACAAAGTATGCAATGACATCTATCTAGAGAAGCTAAAGTACTAATCAAACAAAAATGCCCTAAAAATATTCCCAAATACACATAGATGAGCTGCATGAAAAATAAAAACTATTTCAAAAAAAATTCTGAAATTTTGAAAATAAACCTTCTGTTGCAGAAAAAGTTTGGAACTTTTACAGACCCAAATGAGAACGGCTTTAGCTTCTGAAGGTGTTTATCAAATGGTGACTGTGCCGTTACCATACACGTTTATGTGACAAGATTTCCTTCCAGATTCTCTGAGCTAAAATAACATCACCAGAAACTGTTTATGTTAGGCTGCTTCAGTAGTGATTCAAGTCAATCTTGGCATTAGGCCTGGGAACTGGGCTGAAGGTTTGTATTGGGGGACATCTGACATGCTAGTTTTTAGAGCTCTATGACTGGTACTGAGCCAGATGGCTCAGTTTTCACCATATTTGTAAAGTTCCCTAACATTTGCTAAAACTAAAAGACAAATGTAAAGCCAAGTGGATATAAGAAGGCACAGTAGTTTGCTGTGAAAAATTGTTAAAGAGATCAAAATCAAAATAAAGTTGCCGCTTAAAAAAGCTAATTTTAAGTTAGCGTGAGAGAAAGAGATGTTTTCATAGAAAGAATGACAAATGTGTAAAATTACCTCCACTTTTGCGGGCCATTGTCAGGGCTTCCAGAGAAGTAGCTGGAGATATTTCTAGCTGGCAGATAATTACTTTGGCTCTGCTAATGATATCAGCTGCCTTCCTCAGGTCATCAGAATTCAACAGCAAGTTTGCTCCGGCCACGATGACGATAATATTCTGTCCTAGAAAGATATTTCTGGGTGCTTATTTAAGTTACAAAAACAAGCATCACAGAATCTCTGAGTTGGAAGGGGCTTCAGAGGATGTCTAATGTAATCCATCCCTGAATAGGAATCCATGCTACAATGCAATGATAAGCTTTTGTTTCAAGATCTCCAAGTGGAAGGAAAACATACCATTTCCTAAGGCAGTCTATTCCAATTTGGATAATTCTAATTACTGTGAAGCTTTTCTTTACATCAAGCCTAAATATGCTTTTTTTTTTTTTTTTTTGCAAATTCTACCCATTGATCCTGGTTCTGACCTCCAATCAGGACAAACAAGACCAAGTAGAACACATTTAATCTGTCTCTCAAATAATTTGTTATGTTTCCCTTAAATCTTCTCTTTAGGCTAACCATACTCTGTTCCTTCAGCCAAGCTTTGTTTGACATGAATTCAAAGCCTGTCACCATCTTGTCTGTCCTCCTCTGGATACTCTCTAGCACATTAAATTTATAATTTTTACTTGTAGTCTGACCAGGGAAGAGGATAGTGGGATTATCACCTCCAAATTTCTGAAAGTTATGCCTCTCTTAAATTGCATTATCTTTCCTGGATGCCAGCTCTCACAATTGTCATATGTTAAACCTACTAAAGTCCCAAGACTTTTTTCAGATGAACAATATAGTTGCTTTTGTTAGATTTGTAAAATTGTTTATAATCTGTCCATGTAGGGTATCTACCATATCCTTACCTATAGGTTCTTTGCCCAAAAGAATCTAAAACCTCACAAGATAACTTGGGATTTACAGGCTAGCACCATGCCTTAAACACAGATCATTCTGGCTCTCCTTGATGGACCAATAATAGGTCCCAGGTCAAGCCTCACTGGTCATTCTTTGGGCCATTATTGTATTAGAGTGAATATAAATAGCAATTGTTTCTGCTTTGGCAGAAATCCCTCCCACATAGTTACATCTCTCTCTCTCTCTCTCTCTCTCTCTCTCATCTCTCTATATATATATTTTTACTAGGTAAATGAGGCCATTTTCTGCTTCATTTCTTACCTAGCTTTAACCACTGACATATAGCACACCATCCACTATGCTATACTATTTATATTGAAATTACAGGATAATAATAATAAAAATAATAAATTCACATAGCACCATATTCAGCTAGTTGTAGAGAATTTATGGAAGGACATGAACAAGAATTACAAAGGAAGGATGAGAAGGGGTGGACAGGCTGCAGTTTGAAATAGCAGAAGCAAGATCCACATCACTGAAATAAATATTTGAGTATAAAATACCAAAGCTTCAGAGTAACATTATGAGGTAAGTAAAGCAAGTATTACTGTTCTCTTTTTGCTGCTGCGATAACTGAGATGCAGTGTGAGTTAGCTGAAAAGGGTGGGTCTGAAGTCTGGAGTCAAGCTCACATAAAGCTTTAGCGCTTGCTAACTCTGTGACCATGGACAGCTTCTCTGGGCTTCAATTTCTTTATCTATAAAATGGAAACAACAATGCCTGGAGTTTTATGTCACAGAGAACTTTGTCTGTTTGTGCAGTATGCAAGTCTCCATTCTAAATGATAAAAATACAATAATGAAAAATGAATGATCCCTTCTTTAAGGAACTTGTAATCTAATAAGGGGAATATGACATGTACCCCAATACCATAACAAGGCAGGTGAAACGTATAAAGGAAAATTCTAAACAAAGGGCCATAAAAAAATCCTGAGAAAAGGAGAGTTTACTTCTAGCTAGGGTGATCAGGGAAGGCTTCATGCAGGAGATGATACCTGAATTTAGTCTACAAAAAATGGAGACATTTCAACAAGCAGAAATGGGGATGGGGAAATGTGAGGCAGGGTAAGCAAAAGCACAAAGGAGAGAAGGAAGAACAGGGAACAGTGAATGGCCCATCTGGAAGGAGGGAGGTGTGAGATAAAACTAGAAAAGTTGTTAAGAGTCTAATTTTGGTGGGGATTATACTTAATTCAGTAAAGCAGTGGAGAGCAGTTGAAAGTAAATATGCCTATGGCAAATGTAATCTTGAAATGATACATAAAACACTTTTTTCTTTTCTTTTTTGGGTGACCATGGGATAAAAAAGGGAGTAATGATGGTAGGAAAAGAGGTGGAGTTTGTGGGTTAGGGCTTTACAGACCCAAATGCAGAATCCACTTTTGTTGTCAAACACAAAAGCAAATTTGCATGGTGCACATCATCAATGGCCTCTGTTTAATCAGTTTATGTGTATAAACAAATGAAGCATCAGTCATGGCAGAGTTTTGTTTATAAAAAAAGTCTATAATTTGAAATATGTTTAAAAATATTTAATAGATAGGCTGTGTCTAATACTGAAAGAAATCAATGCCAATGGCAATACTTAATAATATTACAACCTCAGAAACATCCCTGTCTAAATGATCTTAGGGGAGGGAGAAATGGGACATTGAAACCTGGTCCATTTAGGGAGCTTGGGCCCACTGTCATATGTCACAAGAGCCTGCAATAGAGATGCTTCTGGGGTCTGGCCTTGGGGCTTCTCTGAAGAGATGAATGCAGTAAATCACAGAGGCTGTTCTTATTGCAGGCTGATCTGTCTATAAAAGATGTAGCCTAAAAATAACGCTGAACAAACTAACTAGTCACCTGGCAAAGGCGTGGGTGCTGGTTGGAAAGGAGGATGGAGGATGGATCTGTGGAAATCCTTCTTCTACTATCAGGAAAACAACTCAAAATATACGTCCTCTAGAGGCACAGTGATACCTGAGATGCAAGAGACACCATTATTATTGTCTTAGAGTTAGGATAGTCTCTGAGGTCCCTTTCATGACTCCCTTTTTATGACTATAGAAATACCCCATCGAGAGTCTAGCTCTGTTATTTGCCACTTTGGTCCCTTTCATGACTCCCTTTTTATGACTATAGAAATACCCCATTGAGAGTCTAGCTCTGTTATTTGCCACTTTGGGCAAACCATTTAATCCCTTTGGGCTTCAGTTTTTTCCGTAAAAATCTGCAATATGTAAACTGTTACTAGGTTGGACCAGATCCTTTTGAAGGTCTCTAGTTCTTTAAAATCTATGGTCCTCTGAATTTGAAACTATCACTAACATACAAAAAGTATTAGACAAAGAAGTAGCTGTAGCTGGCGGCCATAATCATTCACAAAAAGTTTAAGGTGGATGATGATATATTTAAATGTTAGACTAATGGAAACTAATCTGCCTGCTGTTGTAATATGGAGAACTCTTAGTCAACGCTGGAATTTCTTGGCTTTCCAAATCCAAGCCATAACTGAAATCAAGAGCAAAAATTTAATTGAAGGAAATGTGAGTATAATTTTTCATACATGTAAGTTTATGTAAGTTTTAGATGTAAACAGAGAAATTTTTAATTTGGTCACTATTCAAATATGGGGCCCTAATGAATACAAAAGACAAGTTAAAAGCAAATAGTTCCTCTTCTGTACCCAGGGAATGTTCAAAAACTATCCTGTGTCAAATTGTTTTCCTTGCACCTACTTTTATTCATAATATTCAATAAAATAGATTTAACACTTACCTACTTTTATACATAAATATGAATCTAGGCTTACATGTAGAGTACAACTGGATACTAAAGAAAAAAAAATTGATCTATGTTAATTCAGAGCAGCCAGGTGGTGCAGTGGATATCGTGCTAAGCCTGGAGTTAGGAAGACTTGAATTCAAATCCAATATCAGATACTTGCTACTGGTGTGATTCTGGGAAAGTTAATTAACCTTGTTTGCCTCAGTTTCCTCATCTGTAAAATGAGCTGCAGAAGGAAATGGCAAACCACTTCAGTATCTTGGCCAAGAAAAACCCAAATGAGGTCAAAAGAGTTGGACGTGATTGAAACAAATGAACAACAACAAAATGACCCCCAACTATAAATCACAATAGACATATCTTAGAGGAGAAAATCAGTGGAAATATTTGATTTGATCAAATTATATCTTAGGAATTTTCAAGGAATATCAGTAGCAGGATGAGAATACATACTAAGTTAGAGTAAAAGTGATGCCCTCTTTTATAGTTTTGGAAGTAAAATATTCTTTTATAAAATGGTATTTCACATAAGAAATAACTACCTTCATTATTGACAATTATTGAAGCAGCTCCTGTAGAAGCATCTTTGGTCTGAAACATAAATTCTGAAAGAAAAGAAATATTACAAAGTAGTAGATAAAACATAACATTTACAACATACTTGGACAAAGTTATAAGAAAGGAATGAACAAATAATTCAATTCAAACATTTATTAATCACTTATTCTATACCAGACAATGACTGTGCTAGGTACTTGGGCTATAAATACAAAACCAAAACTTCCTCAAAGAAATTAACTTTCAATTGAAAAGTATTATTATGTACCTACAAAGTAAAATAGAGAAAGCAAAAGATTTTAATGAATTCTTTCTCAACAGTGGACACAAATTCCATAGCCTTTATGGATAATGCAATGACATTTCCCTTTTTAAAAAGTGTATTTAAAAATTGAACAGTGCAAATCAATACAATTGTATATACATGATGACAATTTACATCTAAATTAATTTAAATGAATAAAATATCATAAGACTATTTCAGTCACTGCATTGCTTTTGAGTCCCCCATCAAAAGGCTTCATTTTCTTCTCTTCATATGATTGTAGGTAGTGAATATAAAGATATACTCCTTTTAGTTCTGCTTTTTTTTCCCTTTGAATTATTTCATACAGGTTTTCTTAGATTTCTTTGTATTCATTGTTGCATTAAAGTACCATAATTTATTCAGCTATTATCCTATTATTGGCCATTTAAGTTGTTTCCAACTTTTAAAAACTGTATTATACTGCTATGGAAATCTCTGCACAAATAGATTTTTTTTGTTGTTTTTTATAGCATTTTCAGGGCTTTTTCTCCAAAGTGATATAATTAGGCTAAAGGTCATGATTATTTTTCTATAGATTTTACTTAAATACCACATTACTCTCTAAAAGATTCTACAAGTTTGCAATTCTACCAACAATGAAGCTTTCTTTTTTTCCCGCAACCAGGCCAGCTCTGAATTTTCTTACTTCTCATCATTTTTGCCTATCTGATGGATGAACTGGTAAATTAATGTTGCTTTAATTTTTAGCTCCTCTTTTATTATCAGTGAAATTATATTCTAAGCAATTATTAATGTTGTTTGTTTTTTTCTTTTGAAAATCGCAAATTTACATCTTTTTGGTCATTTATCTGTTGTGGCCTGGGAGTTACCACTGTGATTGACTTAATAGTTCCTCATATATTTCAGTTATTTTTAAAGTCATATTTGCTATAAAATTTCCCAACCATGTTTCTTATAATCCTTTTAGTTCCTTCAAGTTCATTATATTCCTTTCTGTGGCTAAGAAAAATTTAAATTTTAATGCAATACAACATTATCTATCCTCAATAATTTTTTACACTTGTTGAATTTTTAAAAAGGAATCATCACAATTCGGATATTTTATCCAATTTTCTTTCTTTTTTATATTTCCACTTGGAAATTAATGGAATATATGAAATAAGATGAGTCTAGATCCTTTCCCACTACAACAACCAATTTTCTCAAATAAACTTAATTAAAAAAGGAATTCTAAATTATTATTGTAAAAAAACTGTTAAGCACTAATTTTTGTAGATTAATTTGTACACTAATACTAATTTCTTATTGTCTGGTATATGTATTCTATTTCATCAAACTATTTCTCTATTTTTTGGGTCCAGCCTGATATTGTTTTCAGATTAACTACTTTGTAATACATATTATAAAAGGCATGCAAGATCTCCTTCCCTTCTTTAGGTTTTCTCTCCTAAATTATTTTTTTTTCTTTCATTTACTAAAACGATTTGAAATAAGAGATAGGTAAGATGTCAAAACCAAAAATTATACTTGCTTTTATTCTTATAGATCTTCCACAAAAAATCATGGTATTTAAACTATGATATGGTGACATATGGATAGCAGCATAATATCATAGAAAGAAGATGGAACAAAGTCAAGAGAGTTGGGTTTTAATAATAGTCCTACTACTAACTAAATGTATGGCTTTGGAAAAGTTGCTCCACCTGTATAGGCCGTTTCTCCCCTCCCTCCCCCCAATAAAATGAAGAAAATATACTAGATAAGCTTTATAAAATACACACATATGTGCATGTACACATTTATATATGTATGCACTTATATGTATGTATGTAGGCACTATGTTTTTTGGTCTGGGCTTATATGTTCATTGATCCAGAGAACTCTCAATGAGGAAACCAACACCAAAAATATAGATAAATATCATACTAGGAGTACATAATTTTAAAGAAAATTGACTTGCAATTTATACTTGAAAAAGTGTAGAAGGTTGAAGGAGTTAATTTGTCAAGGGTTGAAATATATGTTAGAGACTTCCCTCCTCCCCCCCCCCCCCCCGGACTTTCTATTCCCACCCTAGTTTTTGATCCTGTCTCTTGATTAATACATAGCAGGCATCTGAGAAATGTTTATTGAATGGAACTTCTATGCACTAAGGTCTTTTCTAACTCTACCTTTTCTGAATGTATCCAATTATATCTGAAATGTCTTTTGCATCTGCATATTCCTATTTTCTCTGCCATCTCAGTTTGAAGCCAGGCTACCTGTAATAACTTGTTTTTTGCTTTACCTCTATTGGAAGAAATGATCATTAAAGAATTAAACTACAGAAACTATACTAGACAAAATACTGAGGGAGAAAAAAAATATTTGGCCAATAAAGGATAATGCAACAATAAATCTTTCTATAGCCAAATTTCTTTTTTTTCATAACGAGAACAAAGAAAAAGGTCTTGTAAACTTTAAAGATGAAATTTTACCTGTAGAAATACCATTTCGTTTTAAGTTTTCTATATAATCACTGCCAAAAGAATCTTTGCCAACCTGTACCAAAGAAATGATGAACATTAGAGCTTTTACATTTAGCAAAATGCTATGATGTAGTTTTTAGAAAAATTAACATTTAAAAAGGGCATATCCGCACTATACTTTATAAACATGAACTAATTAATCCTCTTAATGTAAGATGTTAGACTTGATATTTTAGCCAGAGAATTACAATATGAATTAATGTTCTCGCTGCTTCCTATCTAAAATGAAAAACATTTCATGACTATCTGAAGTGCTGACACATGAAATATGGATGAGACTTAAATCAGCTTGGTCCAAAAGGATAAAACTGTATGGAAATTACAGGGAAGCAAATTTTGGTCTAATATAATAGAAAACTTCCAATTAGAACTGCCTACTAATGGAAGAGGCTTGTAGAGGTACTAAGAAGCCCGATGGATCACTTTTCCAGAATATTGTGAAGAAGACTAAGTGAAAGTTTTTGAAGGACTGGGCACCTGAGTTAAATCTCAGAAAGAAGAGAAAGGAGGAGGATTCCAATTAGCTAATCAACATTTATTAAAGGCTTACTATTTGTTAGTTAGCCATGAGACCGGAATCCAAAGAAAGACAAATGCAGACACAAACACACACACACACACACACACACACACACACACACACACACACACACGATGAGGTATTCATAAGATCATACAGAGACAAAGGAAATGTGAAAGGGAAAGACAGTAGCATCTGGAGGAATCAGGAAAGGCCTCCTGAAAACGGCAGGCTTTGAGGAAAACAGGTTAACTCAAAGGCACATTCTAAGGCATATGATACAGCAAACACAGAGAACACAGAGCAACCTTGACTACTTCCAGAACTCTCAGTCCACAGATGGTTAAGGGGTTATGGGTCAGAAGCAGACTATAGGAGTCTCTTTGCTAGGACTAGAGGCAGAACTCTGTTGCTTTGCCCATATGCAGATCCAGATTGCAGTCCCGGGAGTACCACCAGCCCACCAGAGCTTGAGGCCGAAACTGGAGTAGGGAAAAGAGTCCTTGAGGAGAGTCACAGACCAGAACACAGCTCTCCTTGGATCATACTTGGAAGAACTGAAAACTTTCAGGTCCCTAGAAGCATCTCTGAAAATAGCTGCATAAAGCCCCTGAAGCTTGGTTCAGTGTACCCTCCACTCTGAAATTATAGTCCCACTTTATTTTAATAGAGTTAGAAGTAAAAAAAATAGGCTGAGAAAGTAAGAGAAAAAAATTCTGACCAGAAAGTTATTATGGTGACAAGAAAGCTCAAAACACACACTCAGCTCCAACATCCAAAGAAAAATGTAAATTGGCCTCAGGATATGAAAGATCTCAAAAAAGGATTTTAAAAATTTGAATAGTATTTTATTTTTCCAAATATGTGCAAAGATAGTTTTCAACATTCACCTTTTCAAAACCTTGTGTTTCAAGTTTCCTTCCTTTTTCCTCTCCTCTGCCCCTCTCTAAGACAGCAAGCAATCTAATACTCCAATCCAAACATGTGCAATTCTTTTAAATATATTTCTATGTGCAAAAACAAAAAAAATCAGATCAAAAGGGAAAAAAATGAGAGAGGAAAAAAACAACAACCAAGCAAACAACAAATAAGGTGAAAATACCATGCTTTGATCCACATGGAATCTCCATATTTGTCTCTCTGGATGTGGATGGCACTTTACATCACAATTTTATTTGAATTGTCTTGAATGACCTCATTATTGGAAAAAGCCCAGTTCATCACAGTTGATCATCATATAATCTTGTTACTACATACAATGTTTTCTTGGCTTTACTTTGCACAAGTTCATGTAAAAATTTCCAAGGATTTTCTGAAATCAGTCTGCTTGTCATTTCTTATAAAACAAAAATTTTCTATTACATTCATATACCATTACTTCAAAAAGGATTTGGAAAATCAAATAAGAGAAGCAGAAGAAAAATTAGGGAGAAAAAAGGGAGTGATGAAAGAAAATCATGAAAACCAACCAAACAGCATGGTAAGTTAGGACACGGACACACACACACACACACACACACACACACACACACACACACACACACCCCCAAAGAAAATAATACCTTAAAAAATGGACTAGGCCAAATGGTAAAAGAAGTACAAAAAAATAACGAGGAGAAGAATGCCTTAACTGGCATTTCCATTTAGCTACAACTAGTCAAATGGGAAAAGAGGCACAAAAATTGAAGGAAAAAACTCCCTAAAAAACAGAATTGGCCAGGTGGAAAAGGAGCTACAAAAGCTCATTAAAGAAAATAATTTCTTAAAAATTAAAATTTGAGCAAATGGAAAAGGTTTTTCATATCCTGAATCATTATATGAGAAATCAAGAAACAATAAAACAAAATCAAAGAATGAAAAAATTAAAGTAAAATGTCTCACTGGAAAATTGACCAGGAGAATAGATTTAGGAGAGAAAATTTAAGAATTACTGGACTCTCTGAAAACCCTGAAAAATGAGTTTCAAGAAATTATCAAAAAAACCTTGCCCAGATATTCTAGAACCAGAGGGTAAAATAGAAAGAATCCACTGATTGCCTTCAAAAAGAGATCCCAAAATGAAAACTCTCTGAAATACTGTAATCAAATTTCATGCTCCCAGATAAAGAAGAGAATGACAAGCAGTTATGAAGAAATGATTCAACACTCTATACACAGATAAGATCAAAATGGTTTATGATTTAGACATAAACTATAAGCAAATTAGGAGAACAAGGGATAGTCTATCAGATCTGTGGAGTAGGAAGGAATTTATGGCCAAAGAAGAACTAGATAACATTATGAAATGCAAAATGGATAATTTTGATTATATTAAATTTAAAAGGTTTTGTACAAACAAAAATGTGGTCAAAATTAGAAAAGAAGCAGAAAACTGGGAAAAAATTTTTACATTCAAGGGTTCTGATAAAGGCCTTTCTTTCTAAATTTCTAAAATATATAGAGAATTGACATAAGCCATTTGCCAATTGATAAATGGTTAAAGGATATGAAAAGACAATTTTCAGATGAAGAAATTAAAACCATTTCTAGTCATATGAAAAAATGCTCTCAATCACTATTGCTTAGAGAAATGCAAATTAAGACAACTCTGAAGTACTACTACATATCTGTCAGAATGGCTAAAATGACAGGAAAAGATAATGACAAATGTTGGAGGGGATGTGGGAAAACTGAGACACTAATACATTGTTGGTGGAGTTGTGAAGTGATCCAACTATTCTGGAGAGCAATTTGGAACTATGCTCAAAAAGTTATCAAACTGCATACCCTTTGACCCAGCAGTGTTTCTACTGGGCTTATATCCCAAAGAGATCTTAAAGGAGGGAAAGGGACTCACATGTGCAAGAATGTTTGTGGCAGCCCTTTTTGTAGTGGCTAGAAACTGGAAACTGAATGGATGCCCATTAATTGGAGAATGGCTGAATAAATTATAGTAGATGAATGTCATGGAATATTATTGTTCTGTAAGAAACGACCAATAAGAAAATTTCAGAGAGGCCTGGAGAGACCTACATGAACTGATGCTTAGTGAAGTGAGTAGAACCAAGAGAACACTGTACACAGAAACAGCAAGATGGTTCAATGATCAATTTTGATGGATGTGGTTCTTCTCAACAATGAGGTAATTCAGGCCAATTCCAATAGACTTGTAAGAGCTATCTGCATCCAGACTGAGGACTGTGGGGACTGAATATGGATCACAACATAGCATTTTTGCCTTTTTTATTGTTGTTTGCTTGCTTTCCCCCCACTTTTTTTTTTCTTGTGCAGCATGATACCTGGAAAAAGTATATAGAAGAATTACACGTGTTTAACATATATTGGGTTGTTTGCAAACTAAGGTGAGGGGTAGGGAGAGTGCGTTGAGTGAAGGGCTTGAGCTGAAGATGGGGAATGGGGCTTGGGCACTGGCAGCAGGGGGTTCATAATCACTGGAGTGGGATAGGTTTAAGGGAACAGGAGTATGTTAATCATTGAGAATATTAGTGGTTCAAGTAAACTCCAGTAGTAGGGAGTAACCTGCACAAATGCACCTAAGTTCTTTGTAGAGATGTTAAGGATTGTGGAGTTGAGTGCAGCATATGCTATTAGAAGCAATCACCACATCGGTTGGTTTTGATTAACTTCAGCTCCATGGGTATGAACACACACTTTAGCTTCTTGCTAAAAGGATATGAATCATCAGAGATTTCTTGTTTAGCCCTCATGGGGAAGGGATGTTTGTTACTGAGAATCTTTGGCTGAATATGTCCTTTAGCAAGAGACTACAACATGTTTCTAAAAGACAGAGTATGATGTCAGTAAATCAGACAAAATGCATTTAATAAGTCCTTATTATGTGCCAGGTACTTCCTGGAACTTCTTCTATACCTGGAACCTTCTTGTCCTGGAATATCTTATTATCCCTTCAGTCTGTTCAACCTGTAATTTCTCTCTGCAAGGTCTGTACAACTCTCACCCCAACTCCTACTAGTGGAGCTCCCTATTTTGTGGAGTGACTCAGACCAACATGGACTTCAAAATCAAGCCCACATTGTACTTGCATTTGTATTTCCAGCACACAGTCAATGCTTAACAGGTCCGTCCATCCACCCATCCATCTTTCCTTCTCTGTTACTATGCTAAGGACTGGAGACAAGAAAGGGAAAAATAACATTCCTTGTCCTCAAGGACCTTATGTTCTAATTGGAGAGAGATACATGTATGTGTAAACTGCAAACTTATAAATAACTAAACACATAAGATATATACAGGGTACAATACATAGAAGGTAATATTAGAAATCTTACTAGCTACTGAAGGGTGAGTGGGGGTGGGATTAAGAAAAGGCCTCCTGCAGAAAGTACAATTTGGTATAAAACTCAAAAGCACGAATAAAGTTTATTTTTACAAAAAAGCAAAAATCCAAATGTCTGGCAGCAGTAGATAGTATATCTAAGTAAGTAAGGGGAATAACTAAGTAGTCTAGTATGGTACATATATACTCTGGGTACATGTGAAATAAAAGACAAAGATAGGAAGGAGCCAAAATCCTCCATGGATTAATGGCAAAAATATTGACAGAGACCAATGGTCCAATGGCATTTTGAATTTTAAAGATTCTTATTTTCATTCATTTTACATTGTCAAGATCCCAATAATACTAGCTAATAGTCTCATTGTGCTTCAAGATTTGCAAAGCATCTTAGATATAGCATCGTTTGATACAGTAATGTGACATAGGTGCTATTATTTTCATTTTATAGGTGAAGAAACGGAAGTTTTGAGAAGTTAAGTGACTTACCCAGGATCACACAATCAATAAGTGTTTCAGGTAGGATCTGAATGTAGGGATTTCTGATTCTCAGTACAGCATTCCACTATATTACTTTGCCTCCCAAGTCCTATTAATATTGATAGCTTAATGGAGGGGAGGGGGAAAGCTGACTGCAGGGGAATTCTCTTATAGTAGGAATATCTCTGCCAAAGAGGAGTTATCTTTAGCAAGTTGGCTTGATTCCAATACTAGGTAGGTATTGAATTATCCTATTTCTTACTTCTGTGAGTCATACCCCAAAACTTCTTCTTTTAAATTCCTTTCTAAGTCTTTCCTTTGAGAAAAATTAAGTATTGCACAGTTGGCTACATCCCAGTATAGGACATTATAAATAACTAGAACAATATTGTTTATTTCTTAAAGAGTCATCCCTAGAAGTGTCTAGAGCCCAAGTTAAAATCACATTGTAACTATCTCTTCCTTATAAACTAACATTTTTATATTGATGAAATTATTAAAATAAAGATCAAAGGTAAATTTAAATATAAAATATAAAAAATTAGTAATAATAGTTGGAGGTAGATTTTACAGGAAGGTATTTCCAAAAGGGCAATAAATGGTTTGAAGGTCATTATGTCATTCAAATAATTAGTAACTATTGTATTAAAATATTTGTGCTAAATATCATGGAGAATACAAAGATTACTAAAATATAGGTTATGTTCTCAAGAAACAATCTTACGGTTACAAAGGGCAGTAGAGGTGTGCATGCTGAAGCATTTTATTTTTATTTAATTATGTTTTAATTTATATTTATGATTATATTTTATTCTATAAGCTGAACATATTTTAAATTATATTTTAAAGGTGAACATAATTATAGCTTAGTTATCATCAGTGAATGAAATGATTCCAATATGTCTGCCCTTTTATACTTCATGATTCTTTTCTGTTTCTTTCTATAAATATTACATAAAAGATTTACCCTCTGAGCTTAAGGACCTCAAGTTCTTCCAATATTTCATTGTTTCTGAAGGAGCTGTAGTAGGCAGTTTCTGAGGAGGAACCACTGGTATCACGGAGCTCAGGTCTTCTTTCAAGGGGCTCTCATTCCAATGGGGGAACAACACATAGATAAGGAACGGGTCAGACAAAGATTCTTTATGGTGCTTAGCAAGGGCACAAAGCAGCCCAGCAGATGGTGACACCGCCTCATCACCACTGACAAAAGAGCAGTTTCTGGGGTGGAACCACTGGTCTTAGGTGACAAGAACTCAGTTTTCTTCAATAGATGTAGCTATGGCCATGCAAGCTCCAGCTCCCCCCGGGGGGGTTTCCCAAGGTGACGGCTACGGACTCTAGCTTGGAAGCACTCTCCTTCCCCAAGTTTTGGGGTCCTTGCCTGTCTCCATCCAGGCTGGAGGGGCCATGGTGGTAACCTCACTTGCCTGGTACATGCTGCTTCCTGTCCCTCCTCCAAAGGTGCCTTGCCAGGCTGGTTTCCTTGTTCTGTGGCTGTCGCCTGGAGAGCTACGGTCATTGCTGCGAGGTTGGAAGCAGAGCTGGAAGTCTGGGGGAGGATGCTCTCACTCTTGTGCTCTTGGTCAGCAATTATTTCTGATGCTGATGGGAAAGTCAGGCCCCCCTTTTCCCATGATTACTGCCTTCAGTGATGGTCTAGTGAGTTAGGGCTAGCTTGGGCTCAGTCCTAGGCTGTTTCCCTCAAGCTTGAAGGGCCCATGTTGGCTAAGATGCTCTGAACTGCCTGGCCCACGCTGCCTCCTGTTCTTCAGGGATTCCAAGGTCCAAAACTATTTGTAGCTGTTCTTTTTATGGAATCAAAGCACAGGAAACTAATAGGGTGTCCATAAACTGGCACTGGCAGAACAAATTATGATATGGGAATATAATGGAATACTATTGTGCCATAAGATAAGATGAGAGAAACTTGAGAAGACTTGGATGAAGTGAAGTAGCGGGAAGGTATAAGAACCAGAAAAACAATTCTTACAGTAACCTCATCATTGTAAAGACAAGCAACTCTGAAAGACAAGACTTAAAGACTCAGTGTAATGCCTAGCCACAATTCTAGAGGGCTGATGATGAAACCTGTTACCCACCTTCCAACAGGGAGGTAATGGATTCTGGGTGCAGTTAATTTTTGGACATGGCCAGTGTGGGAATTTGCTTTGTTTGACTAAGCATGCTTGTTATAAGTTCCTTTCCCTTTAGCCCTTGCCTAGGGGAGAGGTAGGAGAGAAGAAAATAGATTTTGTTAATAGAAGAAAATAAATTGCAATTGAAAACAAAAAGGAAAATATATGAAAAGAAGGCCCTTAAAAGGCCATATCCTTTCATTTTATAGATGAGGAAATTGAGATCAAGAGAAATTTAAGTGACTTGCCCAATATCATAGATGCAGAGCTGGGATTTGAATGCAGGTCCTTTGACACCAGATTGAGGGATATGTTCTACTTTGCCAAATTGGTACAAAGGCAACTTCTCTATCTTGGAGAGTCAGCTGCCTCTGCTTGTACTGTTTCCTAGGAGACCAAGATTCAAATCTTATCTTAGAAAGTTAATAGGTGTGTGATCCTTGGCAAGTCACAAAGGTAATCACATACTCTGTGTCAGTTTCTGTATCAGTAAAATAAAAGGTTTGACTCAATGGCCTCTAAGGTCCTTTCTAATTTTAAATCTGAAATCCTATGAAATAACAAATTAGAATTAACCATTTTCCAAGAATTTTTCTGGCAAATGGAGACATGTTAGATATTGAAATATGATTCAGTATGTTTTGAAATGATTTCCTCTTTCTGCCTCCATGTTACCAGTGTTAATTTGATTTATGGCCAAAGAACATATGAGGAGGAGGGGAGTACTCAAAACAAATCTGGCTAGGTCTTGTGAAGGATGCCCATGCAATCTCTTCATCCTGGGGATAATCATTTTATTTTTCTTAACATCTGTAGAGATTTTCATCTTAAAATATCATTAGTAACTATTACCAGACCACTCTGGCCTATGATTTGGTTATATATGGACAACACAGTACCAAACTCCTACAAGTATTTCATTACATGCCTCTTAAGTGGATGTATCATTATAAAAATACTGATATAATTTATGCTTCTTATTCCTATTCACAATTTCTTAACATATATTTTCCCTTAACTTAATGTTGGTGTTTTTTCATGTGCCACCAAATGGACTTACATCATCACAGCTGGAATTCTGGCTCACTACAGGGGAATTTGGTTTATAGAAGTAAATTAATGGTGCCAAGGAAAGAGAAATTTCATATCAGTTTATCCTGCACTCCATCTGTTCATTTCTATAATGAATAATTCTATGATTTCCAATTTCCTTTGGAAATTTTTTATTTTTTATGATGCAGTTAAGCAAATTTAACCATTTTGGTTATTAAAAATAAGTGGCTTTTACGTCTGTTAGGCCTATATCCCAAAGATTTTTTTTAAAAAGGGAAAAGGACCTATATTTGTTTAAAAAAAATATGTATAGTAGTTCTTCTTGCATTGGTTAAGAATTGGAAATCAAAAGGATATCCATCATTTGGGAAATGGTTAAACAAGTTATGGTATATGATTATAATGGAATGTTATTTTGCTTTAAGAAATGACAAGCAGGATGATTTCAGAAAAACCTGGAAACTCACATTAACTAATGCATATTGAAGTAAATAGAACCAAGAGAACATTGTACACAATAATAGCAATATTGTTCAACGAAGAATTGTAAATGGCTTAGCTATTCTCAGCAACACAAATATTTAAGACAATCACAAAGGACTAATGATGAAAACATATTATTTACTTCAAGAGAAAGAATTAATATTGATTGAAGACAAAGTGAAGCATGCTATTTTTCACTTTCATTTTTTTTCCTTTTATTCAACAAGGTACCTTATACATAGTGACTAATACAGAAATGTTTTACATAACTGTATATGTACAACCTACATCTGATTGCTTACATCTTGGGGCGGGGGGAGGAAGAAAGTAAGAAAGAAAGTTAGAATTTGGAACTCAAAACTTTAAATAAAAATGTTAAAATACTGGGGGGAAAAGGCTTTTGCATCGTTTCATATAACAATAACAGCCTGTATCAACTTTTTGTGGGGCAGATAGGTAACACAATGGACAGGGTGCTGGGTCTGAAGTTAGGAAGACTGAATTCTAACTGGCCTCTGATACTTATTAGCTCCATGACCTTGGACAAGTTACTTAACCCTGCTTGCCTCAGTTTCCTCATCTATAATATGAGATGAAAAAGGAAATGACACACCAATTTGCAAAGAAAACCCTAAATGGAGTCTCATAGAATTGAACAAGACTGAAGTGACTAGATAATAATAACAACAAATCAGTGTGGGTAAGAAAATGCTGAAAGACTATGAAAGGCTACTTTCCAAGCCTAAAAAGAAATATATTTTCTTTTGTCCTTTTGAGAAACCTTAATATTTTACTATATTATTGAGATTAAATAAATCAGTGCTTTGGATTGTCAAGTCCAGGTCAACCTGTCTAGTTTTAGGAGAAACTATATTATCTTATCTCTCATCAAGGACAGCAAAGCTTGAATTCTATTAAAAGAGCACCGAACTAGATGCATAAACCAAAAAAGAACAGGTGATGTGATTTCATAAATGCCATGACTGTCATCTATAAATAAAAACTTAAAATCATTATTCAATGGCTATGACATTCATTCAATCCTCAACAAAAACATGTTAATTACTAAAAATATACTGTGGTAGGTGGTGTTGAAGGAACAAAGATAAATAAGACTTGGCACCTGCCCACGATCATTGAAGTCTTCCCTGATCTCCCCACATATGAGTGATCAAGTGATCAGTTTTCCTCTTTTTTTTTCCTACTAGCTCTCCACCTTGTATGATATTTATCTATTATGTATATGCCTGCATACAGAAAGTTTCTTTAGGGCAAGAATTGTATTTTTCTTTGTACTTGTATCCCCAATGCCTAGAACATAGCAAGCACTTAATAAATGTTAGTTGAAATACTTTGTTTTTTTGTGTTGTTATCTTCTAGATGTAGAGGTAGCAGATAGTGTTCTGGGGCTAGAGTAGAAAAACTACTCACTAGATGTGTGACACTGGACTAATCACTTAACTTCTGTTTCTTTAGTTTCCCTATCTATAAAATCAAGAACCTACTTCTTGGGACTGTTGTGAGATCAAATGAGATAAAATTTGTAAAGCATTTAGCACAGTGCTTGGCACACTATAAGGCAATATATAAATGCTGACCATTGGCTATCACAGATATTTAGAATAGTACTTGACTATCACTAATATCTAGTATAATATATGGCTTTCTATAGGGAAAGTGCTGACATAACCTTGCTACATTGTAGGCAGTTAACAAAACAAGCTATCAGATTTATTGACTCTTCAATTCCTTTAAAATTTCAGAAATCTCCAATGGTTTTTTTTTTATGGCCTATAAACATATCTTAACTTGTATTTAAGGTTCTCCATGGTCTTGCCCCACAATACTTTAAACCTTGCCTCTGAAATCTAGCCATGCTGCTTTCCTTTACCTTTTGAAAACACCTTTACAATTCTTGCCATTACTCATGCCACTTACTTTTTTCTTTCAGTCCTATCTAAATCCTGCTAGGGTTTTAATGCTCACCTGAAGCCCCACCTCTACTCTGGAGCCTTCTCAGATCATTCTAGCCTCCAGTAATCTCTTCATACTAACCCCCAGTGATCTCTTCCTCCTCCTACTTCATTATTGACAAATCATACACAAATTTGTATTGTCAATTAGCTTATTATATGAATATGTCTTATCTTCTTAAGTAGGTTGTAAACTCCCTCTCATATTTCCTAATACCTAAAAGTTGACTGATATATATATATATATCCTGGTCAAAAAAATTTGTTGACTGATTCAATGATGAACTATTCATCTTAAAAATAAATCCTGAGAAATTCTTGTAAAATGAAGTTTTCTTCATTTGAATTCTTCATATTACATGTTTCTGACCAAGCATAGAGATGTGAGTTCTATTATATTAATCACAGATTAATAAAACTGTACTTCAGTAATAGGTAAAATGATAATTGCATAGCCTGTAAATCACTGAAGGAATCCTGTGGAGAGAAAAGTGCTGTATACAATAGGGAATTGAAGACTGACAGTTCAAAGAAGTTTCAGTAAAATCTGTGGAGTACTGAACTTGTTCTTTCCATATTTTCTCTAAGAAAAAAAAATCAATCAAGCCTTATTTCCATTAAAGATGGATAAATCCCAATTAAAAAATATCCCACCGTATAAATGGATCTTCCGATTTCAGTAAATGCAAAGTTGATGACAACAACCCTTTCACCTTTAGTAAAAATTAGTTTCTTATGGTTCATTTTCAAATTGCTTCAGAAAAGTGGAAATGTAAATAAAAGGTTCTGTTTATTTTTTTGTTTTTAGAATAGTCTGTAAATGTTTATCATGCTAAAAAAAAAAAAGTTAACCTCCTATCATAGCAGATGGAAATAATTTAAAGATGAGTGAAACATCAGGTACTTGGCCAAGTATGTAAAAGCTCTGTTTCTTAAGTTAAATGTATCCAAACACAATCAATACATTTTGTACAATTATCACCTCCATGAAACTGAATGCCAAATCTATAAATCTAATCTTAATCTCTCTCCTGACTGAACCCCACTCTGTCAAGTAACTGACTGCTGACAATCCTAAATGGACACTATAGACATTGTAAGCTCATGCTGCACAAAATTCATTATCTTTTCCCTAAAACCCACCCATCTTGGGAATTTGTATATCAGAAACCAATCAAATCAAATCAATCAATGAACATGTATTTATTAAATTTGTCATGTTAGGCACTGTGCTAAGCACTAGAGATACAAAGAGAAGCTAAATGGTCTCTCTCTCTCTTTTAAAAAATTTATTTATTTATTTTTTATTTGCAAAACATGGGTAATTCTTCAACATTAACCCTTACAAAGCTTTCCATTACAAAATTTTCCCCCCTATTCCCCACCTCTCCCCTAGATGGCAGGAAGTCCACTACGTGTTAATTATGTTAAAATACTTGACAAATAGAATATATGTATACATTAAATGGTCTCTCTTTCCCAACGAGCTTCCGTGTATAGAAAGATACATACAATATACAGACAGAGCAGAGAGCACAGAAGAAGCTTTAGAAGTCGAGGAGACAGGGAAAGGCCATTTATAAAAGGTGATATTTGAACCAAATCTTGCAGGAAACAAGGCAGAGGTGAGGGGTAGAGTGCTCCTAGGGCAGGGAAAAACCAGGAAACAGGGTGCTGTGTGTGAAGATCAGTGAGCCAGTCGGATTGTAAAATATGTGAAAAGGAGTAAAATGGACGGAGCCAGGAATGCTGGGGGGGAAGCTTACAAAGAGCTTTAGATGGCAAACAAAGCGCTTTGAATCTGATCTTGGAGGCGAAAAAGAACGGGTGGGTGTTTAGGAAAAGTCATTTTGGCAACTCGAGGGAGTACGGATCAGAATAGGGAGAGACCTATTAGAAAGCTTTCATGGTATTCAGCAAGATGCTGGACCCGAAGCAGGACCATGGAAAAGAGAATAATGTGAGGAGAGGGAAGAGGACATGTGTAAGAGGTGGTGTGAAGGTAGGAACAAGGCTGGAATTAGTGGGAGGTGGGGAACGTGTTAGAAATTAAGGGTGGTACTGAGGCTGCCATCTTAGGTAACTGAGAGGATGGTGGTGCTTTCAACAGAAACAGGGAAGCCTGGAAGAAAAGCAGGTTTTTTTGGGGGTGGGGGATAAAATGAGTTCTAGCTTGGACATAGTGAGTTTGAAATAATTATGAAATGTCCAATGGCGAACTGGTGATATAGAACTACAGCTTAGAAGAGATATACAGACTTGGGAATTGTCTGCCCAGAGATCACAAACTGAATCAATGAAAGCTGTCAAAACTATGAAGAGAATGAAGACGGAACATACCTTTAAAAATCCAGAGTTAGTGTGTGTGACATGGATGCAAACCTAGCCAAGGAGATGAAGGAACAGTCAAATAGATAAACAAGCAGAGAACCAAGAAAGAACAGGGTAACAGAAACCTAGAAAGGAAACAGAATCCAGGAAGAGAAGGTAGTAAACAGCATCAAATGTAACAGAGATGTCAGAAGAACAAAGACTGAGAAAAAGCCTTTAGATTTGGCAATTAAGAAATCTTTGACAATTTTGAACATAGCAGTTTCATGCGGATGATGATGAGGTCAGAATCCAGACTGCAGAAAGTTAGGAGTGGAGAGGAAGCAGAGGCATCTGGTTTAAATGGTTTTCTTAAGAGGGCTGCTAGAAGTTGTGGTGTATAGAGTGCCCCACTGAAGTTAGGAAGAGATCATGAGTTCAAATATGACCTCAGATATTTACTAGCTGTGTGACCCTGGACAAATCACTTCACACTGCCTCAGAATCCTCATCTGTAAAAAAAGCTGGAGAGGGAAATGGCAAATCACTCTAGTATCATTGCCAAGAAAACCCCAAATGAGGTTATAACAAGTCAGAAACAATTGAAAAATGGCTTAACAAGGAGTTTAGTTAGGAAGCGGAGTAATGGATATAGAGGTAACAGTAGGAATAAAAGGATCAAATGAGTGTTTTCTAAGGATGGGTAAGTTATAGGTGGATTTGTAGGCTGCAGGGAAGGGCCAGTAGAGACATATTGAAGATTAAAGAGAGGGGATGATGGCAGGACAGTCTACTGGAAAAGACAAGGAAGGGAGGAAATCAAAAGTACACGTAAAGAATCTGGCAAGGGTGACCTCTTCCTCACAGACAAAAATGAAGGAGACAGTGGGAAATATTATCAGAATTATGTGAGATAAAGAGAGTAGAGAAGAGGGAATTTTTGGCAAATGGTTTTAATTTTTTTCAGTGAAGTGTAAAGGTGAAGTCTTCTGTTGAGAGGGAATCTTGAGAGAAGAGAAGGTTTGGAAGAGCTATTATGGAGAGTGTTACTGAAAGCTGATTAAGTTTTAGATCAGGTTCAGGTTGTGCTGCCTGAAGGCCTAGTTAAGATTCAATAATATAAAATTTGTAGTGGACTCAAATCACAAAGGTTTTGTGACTTCTTTCACTTCAAGTAAGTAGAATGTAAAGAAGAGTGACAAAGAGGGATGGTGGGAGTGATCCAGGGTTGGAATTTGGCAAAATGTGATCAGCCTTTTTATAATCCCTTATCAGTCTCTCTAACCCTTTGTTCTCCATCTTTCTTTCCTCTTTCCCCCAAATCTGAGCATAGTCAGTCAAAAAAAAAATTATTGTATGCTATGTATCAGGCACTCTGCTAAATACCTGAAATAAAAAGACAGGCAAAAACAAATCTGCACTTGAGGAGTTCACAATTCTAAGGAGGAGAGAGTACATGTCAACAACTATATACAAAAAAAGATATCTACAAAATAAAGAGGAAATAATCCACAGAGGGAAGGCAATAGAATTAATAGAGATTGAGAATAGCTTTGTATAGAAAGTGGGATTTAATAATAGCTTTTGTCTACTAAGAACAAAGTGGCCCAACAGGTAGAATGCTGGTCTTTGAATTAGGAAAATTCTAGTTCAAATTTCATCTCAGACACTTATTAGCTGTGATCTTTAGCAAGTTACTTAAACTCTGTTTACCTTAGTAAACATGGGGATAATAATAATACATCCTAGGGTTGTTGTGAGAATCAAATGAGTTATCTGTAAAATGCTTAGCATAGTACCTCCCGCATAGTAGGCACTATATAAATGAGGGCAACTATTACTATTATACCTTATGTATGACTTTTGAATATGTTCTTATGTCTTTATTCATATGGCTACTATTCTACTTCAGGATCTCAACACTTTTAATTTGGAGTGCACAACAGCCTCCTCTCTTGCCAATCTCTTTCCTCCCCAATCCATATTTCACATTGAACTGAAAGGATATTCTCTTTTCCCTACTCAAGGCTCCAGTGGTTTCCTAATTCCTCTTAGACCAAATTGAAATTCTATTGACATTTAAAAGCTCATTACAATCTGGCTCCAACATACATTTTCAGATTTATTACATATTATCCATGTCCCAAGCTCTTGCCCAGGCTTTCCCCTATACCAGGAAAGCTCCTACATGAGATCATTTTTAGATACCCCCAGTTAAAAAAACCCCAGTTTTTAGTGCTTTCCTTCCAAAAATAATTACTATTTACTTGGTATCTCTTTTCTATTTACTTATATGTATAGATATTGTATCTGATAATACATAAGTTTCTTAGGGTAGGAACTATTTGATTTTCATCATGGTATCTTAGTACCTAACACGGTGATTATTATACATCAAGAAATCATGTGGAACAGTGGAAAGAAGGGTGGATTAGGTATTAGATGATACTAGATGTCTTTTTCTTTCTTATTACTTGTGTGACATTGGGTATGCCATTTGATTTCTCTGAGGCTAATTTTCCTTATTTTTAAGTTGATGGGAAGGTGAAGGATGAGATAATGTCCTTTCTGGCTTTAATTTAGGATCCTAGGTATTTAAAAAATAATTGTTGATTGTAATTTAGAGGCTGGAATGGAAATCCACAGGAATTCTACCAATGTTTGTCATACTCAATTTAAGTCCTGATCCTGAAGTTTGTAAGGCAGTATAGTCTATCTTATAATTTGTACTTGTCACAGAAACCAGTGATGATAAAACCAATGAAGGGCTTTGAAGGATAATTATTTCTCCTATCTGAATATATATATATATTTTTTTTGCTGAGGCAATTGGGGTTAAATGATTTGCCCAGGGTCACACAGCTAGGAAGTGTTAAGTGTCTGAGGTCACATTTGAACTCAGGTCATCCTGACTTCAGGGCTGGTACTCTATCCATTGTACCACCCAGCTGCCCCTCCTGTCTGAATTTTAAGGAAGTTTTTATTTGACTTTTAAAAGAATCAGAACTCTTGGCCCATATAAATCTCTTTATTCTCTTATGCTTACCTTGCATACTATGGAAGTCTTGGCTCCAAGCCGGGCTGCTTGCACACACTGGTTGGCACCTTTTCCTCCAAAGCCAATAAAAAACTTATGTCCATGGATGGTTTCTCCAGTTTTGGGCAGACGTGATGTAAGGCTAACATAATCAAGGAAGGAAAAAACAACAGATTGGGCATGAGTAACAGAGATGGCAATTAATTTGTTCAGAAGAGAAAAACCCTAAAAAGTGCTATATTCAGTTATTATTATGCTTTATTAAGCCTTTTCAGATTAAGTGTTCCAGATCAGTGATGATTTTTTTCTCTCTGAATTAAAAAAAAACCCAAAACTTTTACTTATCATATCTATGTGGTGTGCTATATGGGGCTCACATATTTTTTTCTGTTCTGCTCTTGCATTTCTACCTCTAACCAAAGGTTTGCTTTCATTTCATCATTTTGCTTAGTGTAAGAAATTCTACTAATTAGAGATCTTTTTAAGTTAAGTTATTAGTGATAATGATATTCCAGAGAATTAAGGGGCTCTCCTCATTCAATCCTCAGTGTAAAAGAAGGCAATGTGATTTCCTCCTGGTTCATATCAGAATTACAATTACAAGAAATAGGGAGTAGGAGCAGGAAACATAACTTATTTTGAAGCATGGGAAGATCTGGAGGAAGAGGGATGAGGGAAAGGAATAGAACAAAGGTGAGAATAGAGACTGTTAGTAGAAAATAGCAAAAGGATACCAAGTACCATAGGAGAGAGGGAAAAGAAGCTCAAAAATCATCTATATTTTAATTTGTGTCTTGAGCAGGGTCTTTTAAAGAATACTTTAATAGTCATATGCTGTATACATTCTATAATCTTTCAAACAGGATATCGTCCTCTTTGAAAGCAGAGAGTAGTCAATAAATGTATTGTTGACTACACATCTTAGCTGCTTTGTTTTTCCCTCAAAGACTAGGACAATGCTCAATGGACACTGAACACTTTATAAATAGTTGTTTGAATGACTAGCCTTGCTGTCTCCACTTTATGCTGCCTTACCCAAGTCTGCTCTCACTAATAGGCAAATATATTATTCTCCTCCTTGCCAATCAATGGCTTTCATCATGTTTGCCTTTTCACCAAAATTAGCCCCTTTCCATCTCATTTCCTTAGGGGTGGATGCTTTCTGGGGTAACAAATATAACATCTAAAAGATGCAGAACCGGAGAAGCCAGAGGGTACTGTATATTGGCCAGTTAGTTCAAGCTGCACTTGGAGAGTGCATCAAGGAACATCAATGAACAGTGGTTAAGAAGTTCCCTCTTTATGACCTCAAGTGACAGAGCACACTAAGTAGCTGTTAAACATTTAGACAGTTCTAATTCTAGTTGTCGTTCTGCAGTATCTACCTGCCAAAAAAGCCAAATGTTTGATGGCAGCTCTCATGTCCTCATAAGTCCCTTCTTCTCTTGACTATATACCTTTGGCTCCTGCAAGTGATGCCTATACAGCATGGTCTCCAAGTTGTCAAGATCCCTTCTAAACGATAGTGCCAAGAAGTGAACACAATATTCTAGGCCATATAGAATGATCAAAGAGGGATCCAGCAGGAATATATGACCTGTGGAGAGGTTATAGTGTTGTGGACACAATACTAGACTTGTAGTAAAGGGGTACAGGTTCATTTCTTGGGTCAATAATCAAGTACCTGTGTAATCTTGGGCAAATCACTTAATAACTGTGGAGGGGGAGAGGGTTTCAGTCTTTAAAAATAAGAAGGCTAGACTATCGGGGGTTTTAAACACAAGGTCCATTAACTTTTTTAAAAAACTATTTTGATAAATATATTTCAATATAATTGTTTTCCTTTTTAATCCTATACATTTATGTAATCCTATGCATTCTTCTGAGGAGTCCATAGGTTTTATGAGAATGTCAAAGGGGTCCTTGACATAAAAGGACCAGAAGATCTTGAAGGATTCCTTCCAATGCAAATCTTTGATTTAATGACTTTCCTTATTCTGGATATTATGCTTTCATTAGTTCAGCTCAGGATTATATTAGCTTCTTTCTTTGTCACATCATACTATTGACTAATTGAGCTTGCAATTTATTAAAATCCTTATCTTTTTCATGTGAGCTCTTGTCCAGCAAGCCTTCTGCTTTCTGACTTGTGCAATTAATTTGAGTAAATCCAAGCCTTGCACTTTATATTTATCCCTATTAAATTAATCTTCCTTTTTCTCAAGCTAATAGCTCTATTTGTATCTTAATTCCATTCCTTTCCATCACATTTGACAGCTTGCCCTCCTGATGATCCTTTAGCTTATCTTCAATCTTTTTCTATCTATTAGATTCGGCTACTGGCCTAAATATTTGCACAGGATTCCTCTTTCTTATAGTATGTACACAAGTACGCATATACACTTACACACAGATATCCCTCCTCTTGAGCTTGCCATCGTATCAAACACATTTCCCTTTCATTGCTAAACTCTCAAGCAGGAAGTATACTTTATAATCCCTACCTCAGTACATTCACTTTCCCCAACTGCTTTATCTTTTTTATTTTGGTTTCTAATTCTAGCCCTCTGTTAAAAGTGCTGTTTCATAAGTTACTAGTGATGTCTTTTTAAAAATTGTTGTTACTATCTTTGGTTGCTACATCACCTTCATTTTCCAATATAGCCCTCTTCCATTCTGCAGTCATTTTGTATACAAAAAAATAAAAAAGAAAGAAAAGCAATTCAGAAAAATAAATAAATCAACCTAGTCCAATAGGATATGCAGTCTTCCACATGAACTACCATATTTGTAAAGAATGCCGGGAAGTGCATTATCATATCACTTCTCTGGAAACAAGGTTGGTCATAGAGGTAGCATAGATTACAGTTTCGTTTTCCTGATCTTCTTACACCAGTTCAGAGAAGTCTTCCTGTGGATCCTCCATATTCACTATTTTTTGCAGCAAAATAACATTCTGTTCCACTTGTGTATCACAATTTCTTCAGCTGTTTTCCAGCTGATGGGCATCTGTTTCACTTATAACTCTGTTACTATAAAAAGCACACTGCATGTATTTTGGTGTGTATGGGATGTTCTTTCTACTTCTTTGTTGTGGGATCTACTAGCGGTGTCTTAATTTCAAAAGGTATCCTGGTTCTATTCATTTGCTGTACTTCATTCCTATCTCCTCAGTGAGAACTTCATTCTGAGGTTCCCCCTCCCTGACGACTCCTTGGCTTGCACTACTACTTTAGAAAGGGCTCTGGATATGCTCCCTTCACTTGTTCTACAGACACCTCCACCTCTTCACAGGAGCCACCTCTACTCTCTTCCTCACCTTTTCCCTTCAGTTTCTATACAATGTCCAACTCAACAGGGCTAATGGTAAAGCATTACTTCTACCTTTTGGCAAAAATAGCATTTCCATTTTCAGAAACAGACAAAGCCCACACATGTAGTATATTTCTTTCTTTTTCTGACTGATTTCTTTGTTACAAGGAGGGTATTTTAGTGGTGATGCTGAATCACTGGGAAATAACAATAATGTCTTTAAAAATATCAAAAAAAATATCAAAAAGAAACCTCTAATGGTTCTCTATTGTGCTTAAAATAAAATATAAATTCACTCGCTTGATGTTAAAAGCCCTCTACAATTCAGCTCCTAAATACCTTACTTCACTCATGTATTCTACATTTCTGTTAGATTAACTCCTTAGACTTGACATGTTGCCTCCTACCTCTGCACAGGAACCTGAGTCCCAGGCCCAGCACATCTGACTGAATAATTTTTTCCTTTCAATTTTTCCTTTATCTTCTTTTCTTCAAGGCTCATCCCAGATGCCATTTCTTGAGTGCAGCCTTTCTAGATTTCCTCCAGACATTGTGCTCTCTTTCTTTCAACACATCCTTTGGGCACGTCATTTTTTTTTTTTTTTTGGCAAGGTTAAGTTACTTGCCTGGGATCACATAGCTAGTAAGGTCATGTCACAGGTAGGATTCAAACTCAGGTTCTCCTGTGCTGCGCCCCTAGCTGTCCCTGGGGGACACTTTGCATTGTGTTTATCTGGGTGCATGTAGCATCTCCCTAGTAAAGCACAACATATTTGAGGGCAGAAATTTTGCTTTCCTATCCCCAGTCCCTAGCATGGTACTTACATACTTACTCATTGTTGGTGACTAAACATATGTTTGCTGAAGTAAACTACAGAGTTCAGGCAGATGTGAACAATTATGAAAATCAATGACATTGTAGAATCCAAAGTCATGCTAATCTTTTTCTTCCCATAGCCAATAATTTTTTTCTTTAGAGCTTCCTGACTCTAGCAATTAGCTAACACTCTCCAACTTTGTGTGGGACAGTTAAAATTGGGAAGATGAATTCAAACCTTGTCTTAGAAACTTATTAACTGTACGACCCTGGATGATTACTTAAATTCTGTCTTCAGTTTTCTCAACTGAAAATGGGATAAAATAGCACCTACTTCACAGGATCATTATGAGGATTAAATAAAAAACATATAATGTTCATGGATAATATTAAAGGTACAAAAAATTCTAGCTACTGTCATTATTATTGATCACGAATTTGTATCTCTCCACTGAAAGGAGAATGTGTTTGATTTTCTGTTCTCTGAAATGAAGACTGTTTACTACAATTAATTCAAGTTCATTCGCCTCTGTGCTATTCTCATTTTTATAACTGTAGTCACTGTACTGTATAAACTATTCTATTGGTTTCTTTGGCCTCAGCAATACACATCTTCCAACATTTCATTTAATTTCTTACATTCATTGTTATGCACAAAAATGCTCTATCGTATTTACCACAATTTACTCAGCCATTCCTCAATTACTGTGTACCCACTTTTTTCCTCTGGGCTTTTTTTCTTCAATGGTATCGAACAGTGATACTATGAATATATATACATATATATATATTTTTTTTTTTTTGTAAGTGGAAATTTTCTTTCACTGAGCTTAGAATTATATTCAATAATATAATTTTTGGGGCATAGGATATGAATTGTCTAGTGACTTTTTTCAGTAATTCCAAACTGTTTTTCAGAATGGTTGTAACAATTTATAGCTCTATAATAATTTCTTAGTGTGCCTTCTTTCCTGTAGTTCCCTCTGACATTGAAGGCTTCCATTTTTTATGACCTTTGCCCATTTACCGGGTATGATGCAAAATAAAAGATGTTTTTGTTTATTTGTTAACAATTTGCATCATAAATGAAAACTATTCATATTCTTTGATTATTTATCTGCAAGAGCTTAGACAGAATTATAAAGAGATTTGGGCTGTCCAAGTAAATTGTCAAAGGTCCTTTTAAAATATTGACAAATAAGATAATTTCTATATTTCAACAGATTCATTACCTCAATGGATACTCTTTTCACACTGCAAATTATGCCATCACTTTGTGTAGTTCCATGTTTTTTCTATAAGTTCTCCATGGAGGACTGACTCAGCATGACAGAAGAATTTCCTTAGTTCTTTGAATACTTCATGCCTATCAATAAAGCACTTAAGATTTCTGTTATTTCTCACTTTCAATACATGACAAGTCCATCTCCTTCCCTGCTGATACAAATGCTTGATGTTACCTTTCATGTATATGACATCACTGGTAATATTTTGTAGACTATTTAAACCTACCATGTGTCTTTTCATTACCATTTGCAATCAATCTTTTCTGAGATTGCTGCATTACATGATTTGTAGCCATATTACTGAGAGAATATTGGTGTTAGGAAGGTGGGCTTTAGCAATTTAGATTCATAAAACATCGTACAAATTTCTGAATTAAATAGAAACTAGTTCCCTCCTCTTAATAAATTCTGGGCTCAATTCATTGTCCAGCTCTAGTGTTTATATATATTGAAGGACTACCTCAATGAATTGCACATCTAAATCTGGGCAATATTAGTTTCCCCACTAATTTTGTTTGTTCTGTGTAGAGAGCTAGGTGAACTTATTTTGAGTATGGGTCCATCTCTTTTTGGAAGGCCTATAATGTTAGAGGCTTTGATGTAACAATCATGTTATTTATAACTATAAGCATCTGTAGAGCCTCTGAGTTAACAAAGAATCCTCTCTTTATTTGGACTTGGCATGAAACACCCTCCATTGTGGAGAATATATGTTTTATGCTTTGCTACATTCTGATACTTTGTGTTCAGTGATATCTCAATCATACAATAGAATTTTATATGATTTCAAATATATGTATAGGAGACTCTTTGTTTAAGGGCTTAAATCTGCATTCTGATCTGAGTCAAATGCTTTTCTGTAGTCAGTAAACAATAGACATGAGAATGTATATTTTATATAATTCCCAGGCAAATGTATATATAACTCCTAGGGAATATACTATGTGCAAAAATCTGTGTATTCCTTCCTTATTTTCATCAAGGTTATCTGTCATTAATGTGTTCACAAACAATTCTCATAAAAGTTTTATACAGATGAGAAAGTAGACATACTTGCTTATGTCTTCTCAATCTCCTGTATTTTGTAAAAAGTATCATTTGAGATAAGGCAATGTAGCATGGTGGATAAGATGCTGGGCTTAGAGCTGAATGACACAGTGGTAGCTGGATCCTTAATCAGTCCTTTAACATAGGTGAGCCTCAAGCTCCTTGTGGTGGAGGGAGTACCTGTGCTGAGGAAATTAACAGATCTTGCATCTATTTGCAAGCCATATATCATCTTTTCCACTCTTTGGGATATCTTGAAACATTGATCCTTATGTGCTTTCACAGTGATCACTACCAGCACAAATTTCTTCTGTATGTATTATGTAAGGTCCAGATACTTCCTGACATCACATTTAAATGCCATTACCAAGTATTCATCTAAGGAATGAGTGTTGACAGTCAAAATGTAGTGGCTCTATTATCGTCACTGAAGAGAATAGATCACTAAGGAAATGCTGACAAATAGTTGATTCTCCCCCATCGATTTATAATTACTGTTACATTTATATTAAAAAAAATCTAGATAAATTTTCTACTGAATGTCTTGCTGTTTGAGGAGGGTTAATCTCATAATTTTGCATCATCTACTTTGGGTTTTTACACTAGGTTCTATGCCACTTGCCTTGGCAAAATGATCAAATGTTTTTGATGGCTGAAGCATTTTCTAGGGTTTTTTGGGGGGAGGGTAGGGTGAAGATTTGTCTTCTTCCTTGTAGTAACTATTTTGTGACAGTTAATCATTTCTATAGAAGCAGTGGAAGCAGAGAGCAATGTGATTAACTTTGTCCATTTCCCATCTTTTACAATCAAGGGTTTGTTTTAAACAGGTCAGACTGGAGTTCTCACAATTGCACGGACTGTCTTCTTATATTTATCCTTTTTTCTAATATGGCATTTAATCTTTGTTCTAATTAGTTAGTCATTGGAATGCACACAGATGAATAATTCTAGAATCCTTTAATATTGAAATAACATCAAGTGACTCCATTTTGCCTTTATTCACCATTTTGTGACATCTCAGTCAACTGAATTTGGAGAAGTCCTTTCTCCCTGCCCACTCTCACCCCCAACAAGAATCACCTAACTCAAAGAATGTCACAAAAACTATTTCTTTCCCTTCTCTTCTCAGGGTCTCCTGTTTCCCAATCCTCTCCAGCCAACTCTCACTGTCCACTGATTTCCTCTTCCAATAAGAAACCAGGTGTCTTAACCTTTTCATCCTGTTTTTCATTCTTTTCAGATAAAATCAAATTTCTGGGTTCTTGTCTACTGAGAGCCTTGAACCCAGTTTGTTTTATAACTGTTTGTTCCACTAAATAAATCACTTGTCTGGAGGGTAGCTAGTTTTCAGTTTTGGTGAGCCAGTCAGAATAGGGATCATGAATGGATACAGAGATCACAGAACCTTTACTGCCAAAACTTTCAAAAGAATAATCTCGTAAGGTTTTCTACCAAGAGGGCTTTCTAGGTGAGGGAACACCCATTCTTGGATATCCACACTCTCCATCCAAACTACATCAAAAGTGAGCAGACCTTGAGGACAGTGTTGTGGGAGCCACCTCTAGCAAGCTGATGGATACCCTCTTGAGGAACTTATTAACTTGGGAAGAGGGAAAGCTTCTTATTCCCAAGGGGATGACTAAAACAGAACTCTAAAATTATGTGGGAAATGATCTAAAATATATTTTAAAAAATCAGCATAGGTCCCTGATCTGGCCCAAAGAATGGATCTTTGCTATTTAGAAAATTAAAACTTCTTGAGATCTTTGAATCCAGGTAAGATATTGGATGTGTTGGGATGTTCTTTCTGACATGATCTGTCTTGACTCTCTTGTGCCTACAGCCTTTGTTTTGCTACTTATTCTATCTCTATCTTGCACTATCTCCTTCCACTTATACCCCATCTGTTAATAAGATACCTCTTGATCCTGACTTCATCCCAGTGTTTTTTATTTCTCTGTATTATTCCAAACCCTTAAGGAAGTAGAATGGTCTGATTTAGAATGCACCAGCCCTTCAGGCCCTCTGACCTAGCCATCAGTTGGGTTAAAACATTCTGGTTCAATGAGGATCTAGGGGTAATTATTAGGCAGTGTCAGGCAACAATACTACTACTTGAGGAGGGATATGACTGACTTATTGGAGACATTCTTTTCCTCAGGGAAAAAAAAGCTATCAATGAGGCTGCTTCTTCCTGGAGGCAAATAATAAGGCAACAACCCAAACTAGCCCCTCTAGGATCCTCAATGGAACCCAAATGACCTGCAGATCATACTAAGTTGAAATAGGCTAGAGAATAATTGAGGGAATGGAAGAATGTGGTCTGAAAATTGGAATAAATTCCAAGACACTAATCAAAATAAGTATTGATATGATTAGGAAGGATATAACAATAACCTTCTGGCCTTGGGAGTGATGTAATTTCTTCCCCTAGGCTATCCTGTCCCAGTTTACTCTATGTGACCAGGTACTGGGCAAATATTTCTGGCTGTCAGATAACAGCCTGTTGGCCAGTGATAACAGCAACAGTTATGAAGTGCTTAAAGTTGATGCAAGCACAGAACAAAATTGGGTGCCTACCACTTGACCTGGTGATGTTTCAAGGCCTAAAAACATACCTCCAGAAGGTTCCCTGAGAGCTCTGCTCAGAAAACTCTGGGTATTGCACCTATGCACAAAATCAGAAACAGACCACTTCTCAACTCCACCTTTAAGCCATAAAATTAGTGTATCGGTGACATGAAGCACCTGGTTCATTTAATTTTTTCCTATAAATTATCTTCTTTAGGAACTTGATCTGTTTTAATTGGCATTAAAATTCTAGTAAACTATCCCTTGACTTGGAGATGGCTCAAGTCTGCAAATTCTTTTGAGATACTTCATAATGCTGGTCTGAAGCCCCAACAGGATGAATCTCTAATCAGTTTTTTGAAAGGTTATACGAGAATGCTAGATGCTTTAAGTGAGAGATGCTTGCATAATCTATAATGGATATTAGATGTTACTTCTTAAAGGAAGGCCCTAAGTGGCATAGAAAGAATGTCTGTGAATTGCAGAGAATTGCCACCCATGATTATGAAGGTCAGGGAAAGCTAATGAATCAAAATCCACTGTACTGGCTCCCGATATTCTCAGTGATACTCAGAAACCAAGAAAATCCATCTCTTACAACAACTTGCAGAAATAAGTTATAAAAAACCCAGAGATTCTTTGCCTCACTTCGTAGCTACTTAGCCTTCATTTCTGAATGGGAGAGGCTTCAGTCAAACTGAGACCTGTTAAAGGCCTCAGCTTGAAAAGGCCCAGGCCTCCCACTGCACCCAGAGTCATCTCTAGTCCTCAATCTCTATCTGGCCTCTGGACCCAGATGGCTCTGGAGGACAAACCAAGGCAGGCCTTGGTATCCTCCCTCACTTCAATCCAATACACTTGTGTGTCACGGGCCTCTTTGAGAAGGAAGGACAAACCACCCCCCCCACCCCACCCCAGGTTTAGTGGGTACTTCTCCATCTTCCTGGACCAGGGTTGGAGGGGCTCTGCTTCCGTGCCCTGCGGACAAGGTCTGTAATCCAATCTCCAGCTATCCTTTGCTTGTTTACTGCCCCCACGAGATTGGGGTTAGCCTTATTCCTGAACCACCAGAGGCTTTCTCCAATCAGAGGCTGACACAAAAGGTGGCTCTGTTTGCTGCTGACAAAGCATCTTTGGCAAAATGCATGCAGCCTCCTGAACCCACTGTCTCTGATCTGCCTGGGTGGGATGCAGCCAAGTAGCCCCTTATGACTGTAACTGGAGAGTAGATCTGACAGGGGGCCTTTGAAATGATTTCAAAGATGCTCCATAGAACTGACAATTTACCTGGATGCCTCTTCTTCTGTGCACAACAACCAGTGCCACACTCTGACAGACCACTGGCCTGTACCAACACCTGATAATTCCTTTAGCATGAGGTCACTGAACTTGTGGTCCTAGCAAAGGCTTGCAAGCTTGCAGAATGTAAATGTCAACACCTACACTGACTTGAGGTGAACGTTTGGGTCTCAGGAAGCTGCCAAAAGCCATGGTCCCTTCTGACCTCTCTAACCTCTGAGCTTCTGCATCAGGACCCTCCAATGCTCCAGTCTGATGAAAAGAAGAACAGTACTGAGAATTTAAATATGAGGCTAAACAGATAGGAGTCTCGGTCACACCAGAAAGTAAGTCACTCCTAGCTCAGAGTCATTACAACCTGCTTTGTCTTTTAGTACATAGGAGGTCATTATGGAACTCAGGGGATTCTTGATACTATTAGAGGGCATTGGGATTACATCCCGTGTGCTCTACTTGTCAGATATTAAAATAAAAAAAGCCTTAAAGCAATTAGCCTCTGCTAGATTGCCACTTGCTTATATACCTTTCAAATCTCTTCAGATTGATTTTATTCAGGCCCTGCTCTGGGCCTTTTTTTTTTTTTTTTTTTTTTTTGCCAATTCTCTTATTGTTGTTCAGGAGGGATATAGGGTGTGTTGAAGGAAGACTAGTACCTCTGAGTGAGGGCTGCTGAGCTCTTTAAAGAGCTCTTTTCCACCTGGTGTCCACCTGATCCTTCTAACTCTCACCTGTGGCTCCAAGAATCTGTAGCATGCACTGTGGCCACACTCCAGTATGCTGTTTCAGCAGATGGACTAAACCAGATTGAGGGGAACCAAAGGGGTCTCAAACCCTACAGTGAGTCAGAGGAGCATCTACCCCACACATGTGAAGACGTCCCCTGATGGAATGGGCAGAAGAGAACAATTTGTTCCAGCAGTCATGAAGGCAGGTGAAGCGGGTGCCGTGGAGTGCTTAGAGCTTGGTCAGACACCCACTGCAACTCGAGTCATCACCAGCCATTCTTGACTCTGACCTGTCACTGGCCTGTGATAACTATGGCTGAAGACTTCGTGCAACTCTGCCTTACTGAAATCCAATTTACTAACGAATCAAAAGACATCACCAGGCCCTTCTACCCTTTCTACCTGTCTCAAAGTCCTGGGCTGCTGGGTGAGTGACAAAGCAGCAGGTGTGGATGCACCGGGAACTATAGTCACAGTCCTGCACGTAGGGACCCAGGCCTTAGGGTGGTCTTCTCACTGGAAGCAGCCCCCTGGGTGTCTGAGCAGCCTTTTCAGGATCACCCTGCTCACCTCCATCAGTGAGGAAGGGGCTAGAAAAAGTGCCCTAAAATTGTCTGCTTACTCAACTCTGGCCTGATTAGCATGGCAGGCAGGGATTCTACCCTCTAGTCAAAACACTAACAAATGTACACAAACTTCTGCTAAGCTGATTCCTCTCACCATCAACATTTATCATGGCTGTATACTTTCCAGGGATGTCCATGCTAATAATGAAATTGACACAGGCATTGCCAGAGCTGGCTCAGTGTTTGGGAGACTCCAAATAAGTGTGGGAGAGGAGAGGTGTTAGACTGACCACCATACTGAAGGTCCACAGAGCTGTTGTGCTGACCTTATTGTTGTATGCCAGTGAAACCTGGACAGTGAATCCACGCCATGCCAAGAAACTGAGCTGCTTCCATCTGAATTGTCCTAGAAAGATTCTGAAGATCATCTGGCAGGATGAGCTATTAGACACTGAGGTCCTTTCTTGAACTAAACTGCCAAGCATTCAAACTCTATTGTGAGAGCACAGCTTCATTGGGCTGGCCACATTGTTTGCCAAACATATGCTTATCAAAAAGACTATTTTATGGAGAACTCACATAGGGCAGGAACTCACAAGTGGTCAGAAATGGCAATACAAGGACACTTTCAAGGGTCTTGCTTAACAACTTTAGAAATGAATGTATAATGTGGGAGATGCTGGCACAGGACTGCCCAGCATGGCATGCCCTCATCAGAGAAGGTGCTGTGCAACATGAGCAAAGCAGAATTGAATTAGCCCAGAATCTCGAGATGCACAGTTAGAAAAGCCACCCCAAATGTTCAGAGATTATTTGTGTCTGACCTGTGGCAGGGCAGCCTAAGCTTGTATTGGTCTCATCTGCCACAGTCGGACACACTAACTTGACTTGACATAGTGATGTCATTTTGTTGCTTTTCAAGAAGGAAGAACAACCACCAACAGCCATTTCTGTTTGGGTGGAGGCATTCCCCAAGGCTAAGAAAACTGCCTTAGAACTTCCGAAAGCTTTTATATGAGTTGATTCCTTGCTATGGCTCTCCTTGCACAGACTGACAAGGGTCCACATTTCACTGAACAGATCCCCTCCAAAATATAAAAAATTTAGGCATCTCCCCATCTTTGCAGGCAAAGTCTATCATAGCCTCTGAGGGAGCAGTCTGTGCAATGATAAACCAGCCATGTTGCTCAAAAATCAAAAGATCTGGGGCCACTATCCTGTAGCAAGTATTTGAAAAATCCCATGTTAACTCCTCCCAGTGGAAACTCACTTTCTGGCTAATATGGGGTCTCAGACAAAGCACGTCACCATCTCTACTCTTTTTGCTAATAATCTTTGTGATTATTTGCATATTTATAACTTGCTGCACATTTCTAGTGACCTGATGCTCCTCTTTCCCTGCAATGCTCCTTATGGGAGCCTACCATCTTGTCCAAAGATTCTTAGTAGATAAAGCAATAAATAAGTGATTTGGGGGGGGGGGTGATGGGAGAGGCTGTTTGAGAACCACATGATCAAAAGGGGAATGAAATAGCATTAGTGATTCCATTTTGTCCTTAATCCACCACCATACAAAGGAAGTTAAGTCTCAAAATCACCTAATTTGAAGACGTCATAAGATTACTCTGCCCCCATTATCCCAATTAAAGATCATAAAACCACCTCTATTCCTCCTCTCCTCAGCATCTCTTGATGCTTCTTCCAATCCTCTTTAGTCAATCTTCATCCTAACTTCACTGTTTCTAGATCTTCTCCAATAAGAAACTCTCATCCTGTTTTTCACCTCCTCTAAATTATATATTAACTGGGTAAAAACTAAAGTTCTGGGTTTTTAGTTACCAAGAGCCTAGAATTCATTGCGGCTTATAATTGCATGGATGGCTACATAAACTGCTTGTTTGGATCACACTTGGTTTTATAATTTGACTGTAATAATTTTTCCAGTATCCACAAAGAGTATTTCTTGTTTGTTAAAATAGTCAATTTCATGCTTTGTAAGGTTCAGTGCTCGCCACATTGAAAATATCCTTTTTTTTTGATGAAGGTTCTGATAACATGAAGATGTGAGGTTTCTAAATAGTCTTGTAAATATGATAACCATGACAATTATCCTATGGAATGATGACAGGATCTTAGGATTACAGATTTATAACTGGAAGGAACCTTAGAGGTCAATTATAATCCTTTTTAAAAAAGACAGTGAGGTTGCTCAGAGGATAGAATACAGGACTTAAAGTCAGGAAGACCAAGTATGAATCCGTTCTCAGAGACATTTTACCACATTTGATCCTGGGCAAGTTACTTAACCAATTGCTGCCTCAGTTTCTTCATGTATAAAATGGAAATAACTAATAAAACCTGCTTTCTAGGGTTGTTGTGAGAATAAAATGAAGATGACTAGTGATTTGATAGGTAGGTGACAATATCCTTGATATAGGTATAAGTGCTGGACTTATGAATCAGAAAAAATAACTGCCAGATAAAGGAGAGAACTCAGAGAGGATAAATAGACCAGAATGAAAAAAATAATGAAAAGACAAGCCTTAGAAAGGAGAAAGGACAATGATGAACTAATAGAGGCCTTAGATTTAGTAGCCTGTAAAGTAAATGGCACCATGATAAATTAACTTTTCAAGCTAAATGTGAGATATTAGATATTAATAATTTGATTGGGGAATAAATACTTTGTTAGTATTGGGATGACACTTTTTTATTGAAATAATAAATGAGCAGGATGAATAAAGGTCAAACTTAGCCTCTGATTTGAACTGCATTTAAATTATGCTAAAAATGTTGATAAATTAGGTTATACTATTCTTTTTTGAGGCAATGAATTGTCAAATATTGCTATTTTAGATTCAAAAAAGGCTTACCAATAATTTTGAAACATTTCGTTTCTTTGCCCTTTTCAATTCTAATTTTGCTTTGGATTATAAATATATTTATAGTACTGATGTGTACATATTTACATACCTACATAACTATGTTAGTAGTATATACACAAACACATACATAGACATAGATACATATCTGGAAGGTTTACTTCTAAAACTGATACTCAATGGTAAAAACTATTTTTAATGTAATGTTATTATCCTGTTATTTAATTTAGTAATGACAAATGATCATGAGACACTGATTTGCATCAGAAATCTTTATAACATAACAGAACATCCTATTATGAAATGGCAATGATGAGTAATCTGTGAGACTGAAAAAAACAGAAAAATTCTTGGCTTGTCACTGGGGACTATTGAAGTGTTAATGGAACCTGTTCCTTAGGCTCAGTTCCAGGAACTGGGTGACCAATCATTAAGATACCATTGTAGGCACCTTTCTTCAGTTTTTAGCCTCATATAGTATTATTCCTCTATCAATTTATCACAAAAGACTGAGTCACTTATTCTCTCAATGTAGACATATGAACCTCTTACAGTGCAGGAGACCTCCCTACTCTCCAGGGGAACAACTAAGACCTAATTGATAAGTTACCAGTATTTCCAGCATTGGAGAGAATATAATATTCATAAGTAGGAAGAGGGGCAAGTACTCAATTGCTGTATGCTATTGCTAAAGTATGAAGTTTTTAATATAGTATTCTGGAAAGTGGTCCCATTTCCTGAATAGCAAACTGGGAAGCTGATTACTGTGACATATAACCAGCATCTAAGGCCTTATACTTGTTGATAGAGCCAACCTAAAGTGTCGCTTTGATTAATGTTTATATTGTATGCAGTCCAAACTGTCCACAGGTATTAAGAAGGTGCCTTCTTTGAAGTATCAAGGGCTGAACTGTTAATATAAATTATTAGCATTATTATTAACATTCATTTCTTTTAGTTGCATCTGATTCTTTGTGACCCCATTTCAGATTTTCTTGGCAAAGATATTAGAGTGGCTCTCCATTTCTTCCTCCAGCTCAGTTTACAGATGAGAAAACTGAGGCAAACAGGGTGAAGTGATTTGCCCAAGATCATACAGCTAGTAAGTGTCCAAGGTCAAGTCTGAATGCAGAAAAATGAATATTCCTTTCTCCAAACCATCTAGCTACCTATTATTAATATTCATAATAACAAACATGATAATATAGCTAATGTGGCTAAAAGTCTGTCAAACAACAAACTTATGTATCTTACATGCAATATTATTTAGGGAAATTTTCAACTTTACCTACAAAGATAGCTGAGGAAATAAAATAAGAAAGAAAGAGGACCTGGAATGGATTCTGTTCTGAGAGTTTTAAGAGGAGAGAGAGAAGGGAGAGTACAAAATACAAACATGGAGGATGTGGTGGAGGGGGTAGAAATCCAATGAATCTAACTTATCTGAAATGGAAAAAAAGGAGATTGAACACACATAGCCAGTTTAGTAAGTAAGTACATCAAAATTCAATAGGAAAACAAGTGGGGATTTGCGGGGAAGGAATATTCACAAGCAAAATAAATGTCTTTAGGAGGAAATAAAAAGGAACTGAGTGGGGGGAAAGAACTACAAACTAAGGTGGTACCACAAATTGCCTATTAAATACCTGGAGAATGGTTAAACAAATTGTAGTATATAAATATAATGAAAATATTCAGGAATATAAACTGATGAAGAACTAAGTGGATTAACTAATTTTTAATTAAGAGGAATAATTTATATGAGGACAATAACACTGCAAAGAAAAATATCTCTGAAAGACTTAATTCTGATTAAAGCAATGACCAATCATGTTTCCAGAGGACCTATAATGAAATGTTACTCATATATATATATATATATATATATATATATATATGAAAGACATGGCTTCTGTGTGGCTATGTAGATTTCTTTGACTTAATGATGTTTATTTGTTACAAGGGCTTTCCTCTCTTTTTTTTTCACTTTGCTAATGGGGATAGGGATAGAGGAAAACAATAACATTGCTTTAAAAAAAAAGAAAAGATAAAAAGAAAGCCATTTTGACATTTACAAAATGTATGGAAGGGAATAGAAAGGAATCAGAAGGAAGCACAGATAAGCAGGGCAGTTTTGAAAGGAACACATTGAATTTGCAATAAACTTTGAAAAGTAGTATACTCACAATTTCATAAAGAATTCTTTTTTGTTGTGTTTTATTCTTGTTATGTGTCTACAAATGATCTCTTGGAATTTGGAATTACATGTTTGGAAATACAGCTATCATTTTTGATGTTTTAGAAATTAAATTTAACTGGGTTAAAAAGATAAATAAAAGTACTCAAACAACATAAATGGAGCAGACCCAGTGGAAACAGTGGGTGACATCACTTAAGTTAAAAAGTCTCAAAAGATCATGCTCAAAAGTAGTAGACAATTAAGAGAGAAAGAGACAGAAGAGAGTAGTCAGTTAAGTTTAAAATGAATTCAAAATTTTTAAAATGTTAATCTGGAAAGAGTGAAGCATTTACAAATTTCAGTAAAAGACTGCTGCTTTGCCCAGTTCTTGCTGCATGATGTGGACTTCAATGGCCTCTTCCATAATTGAGGGACTGACCTACATGATCTCAGGTCCATTCCAATTCTGGATTCATGATTCTGTGCAACATCACTCAAAGGTCACGGGACTTGGAGCACTGGTGTGGGAGTCAAGAAACCTAAACTATCAATGTGCTGAATTATCTCTGTAAAGTTCTCTCACTTTTAACCAATCTTTTCCTTTGCAAAATGGATGAATAAAACTTGTCAATTCCTTAAATTTCTAGGGATTATACTTGAAATTATTCTATTGAAAGGGGGTTATTAGCAAGAAGTACCTAACTTTCGAATAATGTTGTGGTTGATAGTGTCTTATAAATGTTACTTATGGCAGAGGAAATCTCTAACCTAAAGAGGTTATGTGCTAACACAAAGGGCTAGTGCATCTTAGATGCCAAGTTCCATCTAAGATTCTATAATTATACTGCCAAAACGCAGGAAAGCCTTTTGAATGAAAACATTTTTCTGTTCTGACTCTAGGCTACTTGCTCATTATAACATTCTATGTATATGCACTCTATTAATAACTGCTGCCTAAAAAAAATTCATTAAGTTAACAATTCACTACTACCATGTGTATTGTGATGATTCATGTGACAATATTATTAAAAAGTAAATGTTTTTGATATTCTTGAAAACACTTCTTTATTTGACCAGCATTTCCACTGCTTCTCATTATGTGTTCCAGATACATGCATATGAATAAGTCATTTTCAAAACAAAAATGAAAATATTATACCTAGAATAAAAGGTAGCAAGCTAACTAAAAATCATTGCTTTAGAGCCTCACAATCATTGAATATAGCGGAAATGACTTACTAAAAAATTATTATTCAGAATTAGCAAGTTCTTCTTAGTTTATATACGATAGCTCATTGTATAATAAAAGAGCCCTGTACTTGGAAGTCCCAGAGCAGACATACAGTGCTAGAAGAGACCTTACACTTTTACCCAGGAGACTGGACAATTTCAATCAATTTATCCATGAAGCAAAAAGTTCCCTTTCTTTTGGCCCTACTGCCTAGTTCCATTTTGAGCCTATTGGGGTACAAATTCTTATCTATATGGATATATAGATTGAATTTGCACTAGAGTAGATCTATATAGATCATAAAGAATCCAATTCCCTGGGAGGACCCTGAAATGGTCCAATCTCCTGGGTAAAAGTGGACTGTAACATTTTATTCTCACACTTCTAAATCTATTTTGGTACCAAAAGGGCTGATGGGCCTGAAGAACACAGGAAGCATATGATAGTGAATTCAGTATACTGTGAAAGTATTAGAGAATACAGAAACTCATAAAAGGCTATTTCAAATAAGAGAGAACACTGACCAAAATGCCCTCTTATAGATGAGAGCAGAATAAGGGCCAAATGTGCACTTGAGGGCACTGCATTGGAATTTTCTTTTTCCTTAGCCTAGTATTCAACTACTACTTTTACTTCCCTTATACTAACACTAAAATTTTATAGAACACCTTGAGATTCTTAGGGAAAACCTAAAATCCTTAAATAATTATAAAATGAGCATTTAAAATGTATTTTTAAAACTCCCTCTTTCATTGACATAGGGAATAGCAAAGATGACATATGTCACTGCCTAGTTTATGCCACAATGTATAGAAATCCAATGCATGCCCAGAAACTTCACCCATTAATTGTGATAAGGGAACTGGCAAGAATACAGGAAAAAATCTACTGGTTTAGCTGTGGACATTTTCACTGATGGGAAACCAGCCCACAACATTTACTGGCTCATTTAGACAAACTCCATGTTGTCAATGTTCTTCCTACACTGTGATGAAATTCTATTATGTGCTAAATATTGTACCTTATAGGTTCTAAAGTGAGATGCAGTAGAAGAAAAAGACAAAAATTCATGCCTAAAGAGATTCAAAGAAGAAAGTCATGGGATGTATTTCATGACATAATATGATCGGGGCTGCTTTATTTATTTATTTATTTTTTATCTCTAGGGTCTAGCATAATACCTGGTACATACAGGAGATTAATGCTAAATGACTGATTGCTATATGGTAATCCAAGTGCTTAGTACACAGTATCATGCACAGACCAGCAGTTTAATTTTTGTTGAAAAGACATGGATATGAGGAACAATTAAAATGCAATCAATTCTTAATTATCCATTGTTGATTGTCTGAAAGAAAATTTAACTTCAAATTGTTTTTCAATTATTACTCTACTTATTTCTAAGCTAACTCTTTCTTCCACTTTGCTAGAATGCACTCAGGAAATGCAAATTGACTTAAAATGCAGCTTAAAGATTAGAGCAGTTCTGGAGTCAGGAAGACATGGATTTAAATCCTGTGGGTCTTTGAGGACTCTAGGAGAATCCTGTAAGTTGGATAAGTTGTTGCTATATACATCAATGAAAAAAACTTCATCAGGAGCTCTCAATACAGATGAATTCATAGGTCCTACCTATCTTAAAAAGGGAAAAATAGTATTAGGAAGGTAAAGCTACAAAAAAGAAATGTTTTCCCAAATCAAATACTGAGAGCTAAGAAATATTTTTTGGCTTCTCGGGGCTAGTACATGAATATGAATCACAGAAACTAGAAACTGTGATTATAAATATGAAGCTCGTGTGGTAGCAGAGCAGAATGGGTTAGGAGTTAAGAGACCTGGGTTATAGTTCTGGTTCTTCCACAAAGAAGTGTGTAATAAAGACTGAGCTATTTAAGCTCTTTGTGCTTCAGTTTTCTTATACCTGACATAGAAATCTATGAAGATGAAATGAGATAAGTGGGTACAAAGTGCTTGGCACACAGAGGTGTTCTTCAATCTTCTCTGCTGAAGTTGTGCCATCATGGCATGAAGGTAATACTGCAAGTTCAAAGGGTTTCCCAGCCTAAGCCTTCCTCAAGCCAGGATTTGTGAAGGACTGGGCCTGGCATCCATCTAGCTGGCCAATAGGAGGCATTTATTCTGGACCTATGTGGCTGGTGCTGTGTAAGCACCGGGGAAACAAAGAAAGGCATTAAACAATCTCGGCCTTCAAGGAGTTCATATTTTATTGGGAAAGATGAGCATGAAAATAACTAGGTATATCTGATATATATACAGGGAAGTTAATTTTTAACAACTGGAGGCTAGGAAAAGACCTTCTGCAGAAAGTAGGAAGCCAAGGAAACTAGAAACGAGGAGGAAAGAACATTACTGCATTGGAGGAATGCCAGTACAGAGACCTGGAGAGAAGGGAGTTGTTGGAGGAGCAACATGTAGACTCATGTAGCTGGATTATGGGACTGTAGAAGGAAATAAAATGTAATGGAAAAAGTAGAAAAAGGCCAGATTGTTGAACAAAGGCTTTTACATTTGATCCTGGAGATGATAGAGAGCCCCTAGACTTTACTGAGTGTATGTGTGGGAATAGGGAGATGGTCAGATCTCTGCTTTAGGAAAATTATTTGGGCAGCTGAGTGAAAGATAGATTGGAGGGGAAGAGATGAGGTAGGGAGATGAATTAGAAGGCTATTGTAATAGTCTATGTGAAAGATGCTGAGGAATGAACTGACTGGGGTGTAGGTATGAGTAGGCTGAAGGGGAAATATAAAATTTATGAAGGTAGAAATAACAAGATTTGGTGACAGATTAGATACATGAAGTGAAAATGAATAATTGAAGATAATATAAAGGTTCCAAATTTGGAAGAAAGAAAGAATGGGTATTGCCTTCTGTTTGGAAGAGAAGGAGTTTGAAGAAAAGAGAAAAAGTTAATAAGAAAGATAAGTTGGAAATGTCTAAGGTACATCCAATTTGAGATGTCCAAAATGCAGTTGTGATGTGGAACTGGAGCTTGGGAGACTTAGGAACTAGGAAAAGAGATATGGGAATAACCTGCTAGAGGTGAGGTAAACCTATAGAAGCTGATATGATAATCAAGTGAGACAGGACAGGGAAAAAAGAGGAGAGCCCAAAAGTTTTGGGGATACCAAAAGTCAGTGGTATAACACTATAAAGATACACGATAAGACCTTGAGGTCAGGCAGCAGGAGAACCAAGGAGGTAACAGTGTCACTAAAATTTAGAAAATAAGAGTGGTCAATGGTATTAAATGCATTAATTTAGGTTTAGATGTATAGAAATAATTGGTAATGTTTGAGAGGACAGTTCATTTGAGTGATAGGGTTAGAGGCCTGATTACATAGGGTTAATAAGAGTGAGATGATTGGAAAAGTCCACCTATGATATACAGCTTTCCTAGGGAGTTTAGCTAAAAATGGTACAGCAGATTTACTCAAAGTTTCATTGCCAGAAAAATGGCAATGAGGTCATGAATTTTTTCAGGTAGGCCAACTCTTAGGGTTGGGATCTATATTAGTGATATGACTAGACACAGTGGTAAAATCTCAGATCCTTTTAAATGTCAAAATACTCTATTGAAACTAGATATTATTTATACCATAAAGCAGACATCTAAAAAGCAGTGGGATGTAGTGGGAAAAGAACTAAACTTGGAATCAGAAGACCTGGTTTGCTTCCTGACTCAAATATATTGGAACTGGAGCAACACAGGCAAATCCATTCTCTCTTAAGATCCCTCCCTTTACTCATTTGCAAAAAAAAAAATATTTGTATTGCCAACTTCATAAAGTACTGTGAGAAGAATGTTTTGCAAACCTTAAAAGATTACAAAAATCAGTCATTTTCAATAGAAAAGTGTTAAGTACTAAGGGAATTGAGAAGTTTAAATGATGCTGGGTAAGGTTGGTGTTATAATCAAGGAACTGCAGAAGCCTCCAACTCTCATTTTGCCAGAGAGCAAAAAAGAGGACAGGAGAGCTCATGAAGGTGCTTGCTTTAGCTCATACAAGTACTAAGTAGCACAGCTAGAAATTGAAGCCAAGTCCTTTGACTTCAAATTCACTACTCTTTTCCCTGTGCCTTTTTCCTTCTATGGTGTGTGTGTTTCCTTCTTTAGTTACTTGTCTCTTTCTTCAATTCACCAAATGTGGAACTAAGGTTCAGCTTTATTATTTATTTAATAGGTTTTTTTTTTCTTCCTATTTTTCCTTTAAAAGATCAGCAGGTATTTGGAAGTATGCTCAAAGGACTATAAAACGGTGCATACCCTTTGATCCAGCAACGTCTCACTGGTTCTGTATCCAAAAGAGATCATAAAAGAAGGAAAAGGACCCACACGTACAAAAATGTTTGTAGCAGCTCTTTTTGTGGCAGCAAAGAACTGGAAACTGAGTGGATGTTCATCAGTTGGAGAATGGCTGAGTAAGTTGTGGTATTTGTGGTAATAGAAAGAAATGATGAGCAGGCTGATTTCAGAAAATCATGGAAAAACTCACATGAACTGATGCTAAGTGAAGTGAGCAGAACCAGAACAACACTGTACACAGTAACAGAAAAATTATGTGATGATCAACTATGACAGACTTAGCTCTTTTCAGTAATACAGTGACCCAAGACAATTCCAATAGACATGGGATGAAAAATGCCATCTGCATTCAGAAAAAGAACTATAGAGATGAAATGCATATCAAAGCATATTTTCACCTTTTTTTAAATTAAAGCTTTTTATTTACAGAACATATGAGTGATTTTTCTACACTGACCTTTGCAAAGAATTTCTTTTTGTTCCAAATTTTTCCCCTCCTTCCCCTCACCCCCACCCCTAGATGATAGGTAGTCTAATACATGTTAAATATGTTAAATTATATGACAAATCCAACATATGTATACATCTCAATACAGTTATCTTACTGCACAAGAAAAATCAGATCTAGAAAGAGAAAAAAAAAAACAGCCTAAGAAGGAAAACAAAATGCAAGCAAATATTCACAGAAAGTGTTAAAATGTCGTGGTCCACACTCAATTTCCTCTCTGGATGTATATGACTATCTTCATTGCTGAACAATAGGAACTGGTTTGAATCACATCATTGCTGAAGAGAACCATGACCATCAGAATTTACTTTTTTTGTTTTTCTTTCTTTTCTTTCATAATATGACTAGTATGGAAATGTTTAAAATGACTGCATATGTATAACCTACATCAGATTGCTTTGCTGCCTTGGGGAGGGAGGTAAGGAAGAGAGAAAAAAATCTGAAAATCAAAATTTTATAAAAGTAAATGTTGAAAACTATCTTTATATGTAATTGGAAAAAATTGAACTGAAAAAAAATATACATTATATATATGTTGTTTTCCACAGAAAAGAATTCCTTACTCTGATCTACACAAATGAATAATAACTCCTATTTTCATTAGTGCTTTAAGATTTACAAAGCATTTTGCACTACTGGTTGATCAATCTTTTGAATATCCTTTTGTGGGTATAACTTCATAAGTAAATGGCATATATGTGGAAGAAGAATGATCTCCTTTGTTAGAAATGCCATTAGACATTTACTTTAGAGGATCCTGAAGGCTTTTAGTTTCCAACTGTCCCCTTATAAAATGTACTTATTAGTAGCCAAGATAATACCCAAAGCTTTCCTTGTTATTATCTTAGCTTGAAGTCAAAGCTGGGAGACTGTGTCACATGATCAGTACTTTAGGACAGAGTAATATATATGCGAAAAGGGAGATGAAAGAAGCAATTTCCATCTGTAAAATAATAGTAATGATACTTATACTATTTCTCTCTTAGAGTTATAAACAAAGTCCTTTGTGAATCTTAAAGTACTATAGAAATGTGAGTTATTTTTACTGATGTATATGGGACATAGAACATAGTGTAGTAATTCTGGGATTGCTTTTATATCCCAGTTCTGACCTTGTAAACTCATCATAGAGATGTCCTCTGTGTTCCAGCTTCCATACAGCTGGGGAGACAAAATAAACATATTCCAAACAATTAGAGAATAATTAAGTTCTCAGATCTGTGGTAATGACTATAAATACAGTAGGAGTTCAAAAAAAGAGAGATCAATTTGTACTCAAGCAGATGCTTGTTGGATGAATGTTGAGTGAATGAATGAATGAATGAAAAGGCTCCATGGAAAAGATGGGATCTGAAGAATGCTTATTTAAATAACCTACTCTTCAACAACCTACTCAAGAGAAAGGAGTGCATCCCAGTTGGAGAGAATAACTTGAGGGAAAGTCCAGGGGAGGAAATGAGATACAGCTTGAGCAAAGGGTGGTGAGTAGATCTTTGTTATGGGAACAGCATGTCATAGAGGAAGAAAGGGGAAAAAAAAACCAAACCCCAAAACCAAACCAAACCAAACAAACAAACAAACAAAAACCCAAATAAAAAAAACAGAAAAAAGAACAACTGGATTTGGAGTCAGGCAATCTAAGTTCAAGTCTTTGCTCTTCTATTTAGTGCTTGTGTGACCCTGAACAAGTTATTTAATTTCTTTGGGCAGTATTTTCAGTTCAGAATGCTATCTACTATACTCCCTAATAATATAGTACCTTACATATGGATAAGTATTTGAGATTTTTCAAAGCTATCTTACATATGATATCTCACAAATATTTTAAAACAGATAAAACAGGCAGCATTATCCACAGTTTACTGATGAGGAAAATGATGCCCAGAGAGTGAATGAGATGGGAAACTGGGGACTTCTCAGAGTAATGACTGTGAGATTGGTAGGGTTTTTCACTGGGGATCCTATTGCAGGAAGAGATAAATTGTGGCTTTTTAGAATATCAAAGGCAGACCAGAACCTATCTGCTAGTTACTGATTTGAAAAAGGGTCTGGTTGATATCAGCAGGCCTTGAGTGGGCGGGAAATGCTTTGTTCTGGAGATTGGCAGGTCTGGGAGTGGACCTCCCTTTCTCTCTCTATAAGTGTGGGCTCAGGTGAGAAGGGGGTGTGCACTCCTTCCTCTCCTTGGTGCAGCCTGGAGATGAATGACTGTCCCAAGGAATTTTGAGAAATTCAAATAAACTTCTAATCTTCACTTTGAGAAATCTCTGAGTAATGATTTTGAATTGGAATCAGATTTTTATCCCACACAAAAGGATAGATTTATATGGCCTGGAGTAGAACTCTTGAATTCGATATAACTCACCTTTGATTATGGAGAGAGCTGAAGCACTGATGGTAATGATTTTTGTGAATATTAGATATGATGCCTTTTTCTTCCAAGAAATTGACTGAATATTAAAATTTCTGATATGTAGAAGTTTGTCATACATTTACATACATGTATGGAGATACATAAGTATATCCACATATACACACATTAATTGTATAAACCATTTACATCCTGTTTGTTTTGCTTAAGGATGCCTATTTTAGCTACAGGAGAACTTGCAGAAAAAAATAAAATCGCACTAAAACAGTTGTGTGAAAATTCAGTTATCAATTAAACAGTTGCTAAGGCCATTTCTAACTATAAAATTCTGTGACTCTGTGAGTAGGCCACCAATAATGAATTATTTTTTATGTCTAAATCTATGAATAGATTACATATGCATGGATAAGTTAATATGATCTTGTTCAACTTTTCATTTATTAACAAATAATCTTTGGGACTGTGTGGAATAAATGCAACCCCCCACTCAAAATCAGTGAGATCAGGGCAGTCCTTCCCTCAGGGTATCTGGCAGAAGGAAGCCAATTTGCAAACACACATAACAGGATTTTTATAGTTAGAGAAGGATTCAAGACCTCCCATCCTCTCAATCTCCAGAATAATGTATTTCCTGTTTTCCAGCTTCCCCATCATTTCAATACTTGCTTAAGTGGATGTAGTTAATCTGTTACTGGGGTTTTACACAAAACTCAGTTTATCACAATACACATTTAACCTGACATTGTTGATTTTACAGATGTTAGCAAGACTTCTTGTAAATAGGATTCAGGGTTGAAAGTCTAGTCTACTGAGGTTTATGAGGAGCCACACTTAATCCCCCTCTTGCAGTTCTCCCGAGCTCAATAATTAATCAGGGCCTAAACTACCCAAGGCTATTATTCTGATAAGTTATCAGTTTCCCATTTCATTCAGGACTATCAGAGGAAGAACTTGTCTCAAGAATCAATCTTGCAAAATAAATCCAGTTAAGAAAGTAAAGTTTTGATGCCTATTGATGAGAAGAATTGGATTTCAACAAGTATTTATTATTAAGTACCTGCTATGTACCAAGGGGAAATAAAGACAATCCTCAAGACGCTTCTATTCTATAAGGATATATGACAAAATACAGGTATCATTAGTCTAGATATCAATGTAAGCCGTATCTAACTGCAGCTGCTTTTAACTAAGCTCACATTTTCTCACTACTAAATGCAATTTCAAAAAAAATTTTTTTGTTATGTATATGAACATATATTTTAGCTAATGAGCCGAGTAGGCAAGAAAAGTAGCTAATGAATTAGGGTTCTAGTTATATTATGCAGGGTAATCAGATGCCAGGTCCTACTTATTTGATTTCCACATGTCTCTTGTATTTATTTCCTAACCTCACACACAATCACCATTAACTCTCATCTGAAATACTGTAGTAGTTTCTTAAATGGTTTCCTTTCTCCAATCCATTCTTCACTTTGCTCCCCAAATACTATTCCTAATGCAGAGTTCCTACCTGGTCATTCCTTTGTTCAAAAGCTTTCAATGATTTTCTATTGTTTGTAAATATTGCATTAAAAGCCCACCACAATCTGAATCTATTCTACCTTTCCACTGAATAAACTTCAGTTCTACATTTGCTATATAGAAAGTACGGTACTTAGCACAGAAAATAAAGGTGAAAAAAGGATCTGGTCCCTGACCTCAAGGAGTATAATCTTGATTGAAGGGATACAACACATAAACTGATAGAAAGTAGGACTGGACAGGACTTTCAAAACAAAGTCAAAGTGTTCATACTAATACTTAACACATTTTCTGCTTTCTAGTTAAACTGGCTGCCCGTCCATTCATGGGTCTTATCCTATGCTCTTCAGCATCTGGGCATTTATGCAGGCTGTCTATTTCTATAAGGAAAACTTTTTTTCATCATCCCCTACTGCCCTCGTCTGGTTCTTTTAGACCCCTGCTTAGGTGCCAAGTGTCATGTGAAGTCTTTCCTGATTCCTCCCTCCATCCCCTCCAAGACACTAATCAATGTCTCTTCATTTTTCCTGAAGCATGTTGTCTGGATTTTTTATTGAATCCAATCATATTTTACCATATTTCATATTTATTGCTTTTAAGGAGGTAAACAGCTGACCACTCATTAATGTCTCTGAAAAGTTGAATCTTATAAGATTATCACTGATTATTTCCCAGACTACAGAAAATAGAAAAATATTTTTTTTATGTTGGACTGTCTAAAAGACTTTTATTAGAATAGCTTGTAGGGAGTCTTGCTAACTTAAGGTCTGTGTTTGTATTTCTCATTATATACTGATAAGACTTAAAATTCAGAAGAATTCAATTTTATTAACATCAGTGTGGGGATTGCACAAGGTTCTAAAATAAAGGTGTGAATTTATATTTGTAAGTGACATTTTAAAAAGGAGAGCATGTGATACTTCTATAATATTATGGAAGAAATGGCAGTTGGAATTATTTTTGACCAAAAAAATTAGTCAATATGAATATTACATATTTGGGATTCAAGAAAAAACTAATTTTATTTATTAAACATCATACAAAAATCATTTACAGTGTTCTTTAGTACACACATTACAAAGGCCCCAAGCCAAATGGCTAATTTAAAACTTGTAAAGAAATGACAAGCAAAAAGACTGCTGTGGAATATCCATGGGGAGATTTTTTTAAATGACAAAAAATAGATTCTAATGCTGTTGCCATATAATCTTGCTTTTGATGATCACAAAATCTAAAATTTAACTACCACCAATATTACCATGATATCTTTTTAAAAAGTAAATTTAAATTTTACCCATTGAGTCATATCCCAATTTGACATAATAACTGTACAAGAAATCTGTTATGCTGTTTATGTAAAAATGAAATAACATTCATTTATGTAGATTGGTTACTCTAAGTTTCATTACATTTAACTGGGCTTCCAGACTCGAACAGAAAAAGGTTAGGTTAAAAGATGGTGCCTGTGAGGCCTGAAATGCATTACAAGTTACTTTGTACAATCCATCCTGATTAAGACTTAATTTCAGTTTACAAGGAACACACATCCTGCTAATTCTAAATCTTGCTTTTTCTCTTTGCATATTAGTAGGGGTGCTTTGTACATGGTAATTAACTTTTTTTTTTTAAGCTTTTTATTTGTATAACATATGTATGGGTAGTTCCCCAACCTTGATCTTTACAAAGCTTTCCAATACAAATTTTACCCCCAGTCCCCTCCCCTCCCCTAGATGGCAGGAAGTCCACTACATGTTAATAATGTTGAAATGCTTGAGAAGTTATGCAAGAAAAATCCTATCTACAAGAAAAAAAAAGAATCAGAGAAAGGCAACACAATGCAAGCAAATGTCAATAGAGATCACGAAAATGTTACGTTGTGGTCCATATTTCATGTCCCTCTTTCTGGGTGTATATGGTTTTCTTCAGTGAACAACTGGAACTGGTTTGAGACAATTCTTTATTGCAGAGAGCCATGTCCATCAGAATTGATCATCATGTAATACTGTTGTTGCTGTGCATGATGATCTCCTGGTTCTGCTCGTTTCACTCAGCATCAGTTCATGCAAGTCTCTCCAGGCCTCTCTGAAATCGTCCTGCTGGTCGTTTCTTACAGAACAATAATATTCCATAACATTCATATACCATAATTTATTCAGCCACTCTCCAATTGATGGGCATCCCTTCAGTTTCCAGTTTCTAGCCACTACAAAAAAGGGCTGCCACAAACATTCTTGCACATGTGGGTCCCTTTCCCTCCTTTAAGATCTCTTTGGGATATAGGCCCAGTAGAAACACTGCTGGATCAAAGGGTATGCACAGTTTGACAACTTTTTGAGCATAGCTCATGGTAATTAACTTAACAAATACTTTTTCATTCATTCGTTCATTTTAAGAACTCTGTAATATTATAGTTAGAGAATGCATAAGAAGACTTATTAATGTGAAAGTCTTTCTTGCATTAGTGGTTTTTGCATAGCCAGATTAGTAAGTATAAAAATCAAAATTAAATTTTTAAAAATTTTTTATTAAAGCTTTTTATTTGTATAACATATGTATGGGTAGTTCCCCAGCATTGATCTTTACAAAGCTTTCCATTACAAATTTTACTCCCGGTCCCCTCCCCTCCCCTAGATGGCAGGGAGTCCACTACATGTTAATAATGTTGAAATACTTGACAAGTTATGCAAGAAAAATCCTATCTACAAGAAAAAAAAGAAAATCAGAGAAAGGCAACACAATGCAAGCAAACATCAATAGAGATCATGAAAATGTTTCGTTGTGGTCCATATTTCATATCCCTCTCTCTGGGTGTATATGGTTTTCTTCAGTGAACAACTGGAACTAGTTTGAGACAATTCTTTGTTGCAGAGAGCCATGTCCATCAGAATTGATCATCATGTAATACTGTTGTTGCTGTGTATAATGATCTCCTGGTTCTGCTCGTTTCACTCAGCATCAGTTCATGCAAGTCCCTCCAGGCCTCTCTGAAATCGTCCTTCTGGTCATTTCTTACAGAACAATAATATTCCATAACATTCATATACCATAATTTATTCAGCCATTCTCCAATTGATGGGCATCCCTTCAGTTTCCAGTTTCTAGCCACTACAAAAAGGGCTACCACAAACATTCTTGCACATGTGGGTCCCTTTCCCTCCTCTAAGATCTCTTTGGGGTATAAGCCCAGTAGAAACACTGCTGGGTCAAAGGGTATGCACAGTTTGACAACTTTTTGAGCATAGCTCCAAATTGCTCTCCAGAATGGTTGGATCCGTTCACAGTTCCACCAACAATGCATCAGTGTCCCAGTTTTCCCACATCCCCTCCAACATTCATCGTTATCTTTTTCTGTCATTTTAGCCAATCTGACAGGTGTGTAGTGGTACCTCAGAGTTGTCTTAATTTGCATTTCTCTGATCAATAGTGATTTGGAGCAACTTTTCATATGACTAGAGATGGTTTTAATTTCATCATTTGAAAACTGTCTGTTCATATCCCTTGACCACTTATCTATTGAAGAGTGGCTTGAATTCTTATATATGAGACAATTCTCTATATATTTTAGAAATGAGGCCTTTATCAGAACCACAAAATTAAAATATTAAAGCTAGTAGAATAAAAATGAGAAAAAGAATGGCATGGTGAAAATATTCCAACCTGACTTAAATGCATTATTCATGATGAAAAAAAGGGAAATAGAAATAAAAACCACAAATCTATACCACATTAAAGTTACTGAAAAGTGTAACTGATGAAAAGTCAGTTACCAAAACATAGAGACCAAAAATGCCTTAAAAGCGCCTTAATCATGGGGCAGCTAGGTGGCGTAGTGGTTAGAGCACCAGCCCTGAATTCAGGAGGACCTGGGTTCAAATCTGGTCTCAGACACTTACTAGTTGTGTGACCCTGGGCAAGTCACTTAACCCCAGTTGCCCTCAGCAAAAAGCAAAAAAAAAAAAAAAAAAAAAAGTGCCTTAATCAGCTGATGCTTGACTTGCTTGCCAAGTGGAGAGACTAATAGCCTAGGAAAATAATAGTTTAGAATATACTTATTTGTAAAATCTTGGAGAGAAGAATGAGGTTACAAATAATGATTCTTTATGAAACAGAGATTGGCAGTAAAGGGTAAAATCAGCTTAAAGAGAGTTTGGATCATTTCACCACGTATAACATTGAAAATGCAAGGAAGACAACAAACAGGAGAAAAATGGAAGAGATGCAATAATCTATAACCTTTTTTTTTTTGAGAACCAAGGACAGTAAATCCAATAAACTTGGACTCTAGTATTACAGTATGTGCTTAAAAGAGACAAATCATAAAAATGATAGTGAGGAAGGGAAAGGCAGCTAGATAAGCATACATAGAAGAGATATATAGAGGGAATGCAATTGTGAGTACTAAAGAACTGATTTATAAAGTATACAATGGAGGGGATGATACCAATGATGTGGGAAAAAATTATAGATCTTTATTAATACTGGAAAAAGACCACCGAGAGAATACTCACAATTATCAGTCTATGTGCTATTTCTTCTTATGAGAATTTACACCTCCCCTACCCCAAAGATTGATAACAAATTTTTATGGGAAACAGATAAGTGTTTCTGACAGATTGTAAAGTTCTCTAGATGTTTTTATCTTTTGGATAATATCATGGTCACTGAATCAAACTTTGTGATATGACTTGGCCTTATTGACACAAGAAAAGAATATCCAGTGATGAAATCATAAATTCATTGAAGGCTATATCAAATTTTTAAAAGATATAAAGTTACTTAACATGTCGATTTTATAATAAACAACTAGTTATGACAAGTACTGGAACAACAAAAGTTAATTTTAAGCTTTTAGTTTCCCAGAATTTGAAACAGCATAAGAGCTGGTTAAGTCTTAGTCTCATTATATGGCAGCAGGCACATGGAAAACACTTAGAGGAACACTTTCACTCTCCCTTCTTCAAAATTAAGCTGACCAACATAGTATACACAAACAGAAAGCAAATATCCAAAGACTGCATATTATTCAAACTCTGCACTAGCTGATTATTGATGATGAAGTTACAATGATCATTTATTGAGGGCCATTTTGCATTTTTACTTTTAATTGAGCATTTAAACCATTTTCTCTATGTTGTTTGGTATTCATCCCACTCTAAGATAAGTTATAAAGGTATAATCCATGATTAAAAAAAAAAAAAAGAGCAAGAAATAGAGTTTTAAGCCTTCATGGGACTACTCAATAGGTTGGTT